>CAUYQV010022657.1:0-10870 GCA_963574575.1 Galagoides demidoff
ATAAAAGGTAAGTCACCCTCACACCTGGGCTGCTGACTGTCTCTCGGAGCAGCAGCCCCTGCAGCAGGTAAAATAAATTACCAATTAATTAACCTAAGTGGGGGTCCAAGTCTATTTTTCCAGGTCCCCTAAGTTATTTCAGTAGTTCAAGAAATATTTAGTGCATAAGTGTTATTCTTTCTACTCACGACTTCGGCCCAATCTTGCTTGTCAGTTCTGAACACCCAACACTTTTTACAACCACTGACTAAATTTTCATAAAATCAGAGATAGAAAATTTACAAACAAATCAGTTTGTATATAATAACTAATAAATATAAGCTATAAGATCAAATAGTGGTAAGTGCTATGATGAAAAATGATTCAGGAGAAGCAGAGAAGAATGAGATTTGCTGTTTTTCTTGAGATGATCAGTTCAAACATCCCAGGAGGTGACTCGGAAACTTGGAAGATATAATTCAGGGTATCACAAACTAATGTTCAGACAAGTTATCTGAAGCTCTTGCTAAAGTGAGGATTCTGATTTAGCAGGGGTAAGGCGGGCCAGGGGTCCTGCTTTTTTTTAACAACCTGACAGGTGATGCTCTTGCTGTTGCCTGAGGAACTGAAATAGAACACGAATTGAAGAAAAATAACTTATGAAAAATGGAAATCATGGTAACATGGTAGCTAAAATTCTCACTGAAGACATTCACCAAGGAACTACAACTAGAATTCCATTTAGACAAAAATCAACTATTGTTATTATTTAATAGCCAATGGCCTAATAAGAATTTGATCATATTTACAAAGTATTTTCTTTTATTGTGAGTTTTTTATTCTATATTGAAACCGTAAAAATAGATAAAAATAAAACTGAGTAAATTACTTATAAACCATCCTCTAGAGGAAACTTCTGGTTTATATATGCCAGCTTTTTTTTTAACATGTTATAATTATGCAATCTAGATTGTTGTGTAACTAATCATTTAAAATTTAATATACCATGAACAATTTAATGTCAATAAACGTTAGTCTTCATAAACTTCTTTGCCATCGTGATGAGCATTTTAATAACCAAATAAAGTGTGTTTATGGTAAGAAAATAGAAAAAAGCATAAAGGGCAATTTAATCCTACCATCACTACTTAAAATTACAGATATTCACATATTTCCAGATTTTTCCACGTGTATATCGACCTAACTTAACTCTTAATTTTAAAAACAGAAACTTTACTCCATATATTGTTTCTGGATTAAAGAGTCCTTCCATCTGTCACCCAAGCCAGTGAATGGAGGATCAGAGAGGAGATCAATTATTCCATTTTTATTTATAGAACAGCCAGCAATTCTAGAAAGAACAGCATGGGTACCTCCTCAAAGAGCCATTCTGCTCTCCTGTTTCCCTGTGTTACTTTTATTCTCACAGTAATAGTAAACATTAGCAATGTTTTCACTCATCACAGTATGCATTAAACGGATTTCTCTTAGGTCACAAGGTTACACAATAACCTCCTATCTTAAAGTCGTTATGTCTTCAAAGCATTCTTACTTTAGATTAAATTTATAGCTAGTCACTACATTACTAAGCATGTTACTGAGTGTACTTTGTACACTGGATCCTTGACTGGCACCATGGTCCATGAAGTATCCAGTTCCTTAAGTTTATCTATAACAGAAGGCCTTGTATGTGAATAAACAACTCCAGGCGGCAGCTCACAGGCTCATCCGGCCCCACCAGGGTCTGTCCAGCAGCACCATGTACCTCACGGTTATTTAGGGTAATAGGAGCTGGCATCATATCTGATTCTTAATTTGCTTTTTAATTTCCAACATTCCCTTCTTAAGAGTATGATGTTCCATGATAAGAAGGCACTATTCTTATTCAAACTTGTATTTTTAGATACCAGAGTGGTTCTTTTTTTTTTTTTTTTTCTGTTCATAATTAAAGTTTATTATGTCCTTAGGGTTCAGCATCCTGGGAATGTTTGTGCTGACATTTATAATCTCTTACATATTTTCATCAGAAGAAAAAGGTATATGGATACATACATGTGTTTTAAATATGCTCAAGGCAACAAATCATTTTTTCTTGTTTATATCATAAAAATATCAAAACAGCAATGATTATTTGTTTTGGTGGTTGTTTAATTAGGCATAGAAGTTGTTTCAGTTTTTTTAATACAGGTTAAAATGTTTTTATTTACTGTTATTTCAGATTAATATGAAGGTACAAATGATCAGGTTACCCTGCTTGCCTTTCTAAAGTAAAGTTCAAGTGGTGGTTGAGCCCTAAGAAGAATGTGGGTCAACTCCATCCAGGTAAATACAAAAAACCCAAAGTCTCCATCTTTTTTAATGGCCCACTAGTATCCCATGACATACCTATACCACAGTTTATTAATGCAGTCATGGGTTGATGGGCACTTGGATTGATTCCATAACTTAGTAGCTGTGAATTGAGCTGCAATAAACATTCTCATGCAAATGTCCTTATAAAATAATTTTTTTTTTATTCTGGGTAGATAACTAGTAATGGGTTTGCAGGATCAAATGGAAGGCCTACTGTTAGCTCCTTGAGAGTTCTTCATACTTCTTTCCACAGAGGCTATATTGGTTTGCAATCCCACCCAGAGGGTAAAAATTTTCCCTTCTCTCCACATCTATGCCAGCATCTGCAGCTTTGGGATTTTGTTGTAAAGGGCTATTCTCACTGGGGTTAGGTGGTATTTACTTTTGATAAAACATCTTTGCATTTGTGACTACTTCTTTCCCTTGCTAATGGTGCCCATTTGCATCTTTCTCTCTTTAAAATTTAATTACCTATTAACTACATCACATAATAAATCTATCTTAAGATATTTTTAAGTGATTACTAATTCGAGTGTCCGACACAAAAAGATTTTCCCAACCCTGAAATATATAAATGTTACCTACATTTTAAGATTTAATTTTATATATTTAAATCTGTATTCTATTAGAATATGCAGGATTTGGTGGCATACAATGTAGGAAGGATTCTACATTTTTATTTACAGATAATAATTTATTTCTCCACAAATATGGTTTTTCAAATAATCTATCCCTTCTTCACTGATCTGCAGTGATCTATCAGCCTTATGTTATCATAATTTAACTAGTATTTATTTTAACTTTTTTTGATCCATTTTTAAATTTAATATATAGTATAGTGTATTTCCTGATATTACATTTCTTTTTTCTTGAAAATGATTTAGCTATTATGTCATAAAGAGAAAAATATAAAAAGGAGCTTATTTACTGATGTGGGGTAAAGTGATATATTTTTATTCCAGACTTATGGCTGATCTTTGTTCTTATCCCACTCTCTCATTATAGAGCACAGTAATATATTTTAATTTCATATAAAACCCATCTATATTTTCCATTTAGATTATTGTAAGCTGTTTATATTTGGGGTTGTTATTGTGAACAACTTTTCAAAATTACTTTTATCTTCTTCTGGCTGGTCTGTAGCAAAATAATTTACTTTGTATACATATTTTATGATTAGGCATCATTCAAACTTCTAATAATGGTACTTCTCAGTTGATTATTCAGTTTTTTCTAAGTAGTCCATAAAATTTACAAATAAAGTTAAAATAAATGTCTCTCTTTCATTCTAATTCTTATTATTTTACTGTCTTAGTAATTGATTTAGAAGTTCTCACAGAATGCTAAAGAGGTTGGTGACAACAGACTTTCACATCCCTCATGGTAAAGGGTCGTGTTCTGTCTCTCAGCCAGTGGTGGCTGTTTAATTGAGATAAATGATCTGTATCATTTAAACAGCATTTACTTTTATTCATAGATTTATGAATTAACATTTTAGATTAATAAGAAATGATTTTTAAATGTAATTTAATATCTTTTAATTCAATTAATAATAATAGATGATATCAATAAACCATAGAGATATTGGACTACCCTAGAATTCACAGAATAAATCCTATTTGGTAATATTTATTAACACTTAATTTGAAGTGGTAATTTAGATATTCACTAAATTCACTAATTAGTGTTAATTCAAAAGAGCAATATTAGTTTGCTAATATATTTAGCATTTTGTATTTATATTCACAAGTGGGGTGGTTTTTTTATTTGCTTTATTGTTCACATTATTAAATTTATTTGTAAGGTGAATTTATTAAAAGGCTTTTCAATTTTTTCTAAAACATTTACCATATCACGGGATGTATTCCCTAAAAGCTTATTAGAAAGAATCTATATGAATTTCCTAGTACTATTCTAACAATTCATTACAAAGTGATTTGAAATAACAGTAAATTTTTTGTTCATACTTCTGTAGGCCTTAAGTCTAAAATCAGGGTTGGCACAACTATCTTTCTTCTGAAAGCTACAGAGAAAAATCTGAGATTATGACTCCCAGCAACCCTGGACATTTCTTACAGTATGTCAAATCACTCCAATATTGACCTTCACCTTTACATGGCCTCTTGTTGCTTCCTCTTCTTATTAGACAACCAATCGTTGAATTTAGGGTCCACCCTATTTCACTGTCTTCTTGTCTCAACTAATCATGCCTGCAAAGGCATAATATTCAAATGAGGCTACATTTTGAGTTTCCAGGTAAACATGAAAACTGGGGAAATGCTATTGAACTCACTACATTGCCCTCCAAATCTTATGGATCTAGTGTCTTTTTTGCCTATATATATGAAAAAAAAAATGGAAAGACATATAAAAGCATTTGGGATTAACATATTTACTCTAGACCACTCATGTATATTATATTAGATTATCTTATAATTTTTTAAAAAGCAACAAAATTTGTATGGCTATTAAAATTTATTATACTGTCCAAAATGTAAAATTATTCAAACAGATTGTAAATGCAGGTGGGATCTCAGTCAAAAATGTTTGCAAGTTGTGCTTAGAATTTGTCCATTTTACTTCCTCAGGATTTGATCAGGAAATTAATCCACCATGGTAATCCAGATATGAAGATTTCTATGTTAAGTAGCTCTTACGTGATCATTTGAGAGCTGAGAATGTGAAGTCCAGGAAACTTGTCAGAGCAGGTCATAGGATAATTGCCATCAGTGCCACATTATATCAAAATGAAATATGGTTAAAAAGATAAGAAACAAAGGTCCTAGGATCCTTGAAAATACAATTGCTTTCTCTATTATCACTAGTCATAAGATATTTTTGATATATGTGAAATTTTAAAGGCATCTATTTATTTAAGTAAATATATCATCATCCTCATAATTAATAATTTTTATTGTACACTGACTTGTACCAGTCACCACCTAAAGTCAGTAGCTTATTTAATTGATATCAGCAGTTCTGTTAGGTAGATAGTAAATATCAAAACCCACCTTTTTATTATGATAGTTGTGAGGATGATAAAAAAATAAAATGAGTCTTAGAACTCAATTGAGAGTAGGATTAGTATTTCCTTTTTTTTGTTGGGTATTCATTGAGGGTACAAAGAACCAGGTTCCAGGTTACACTGATTGCATTTGTTAGGTAAATTTCCTCTTATAATTGTGTCCAGCTCCCCAAAGGTGTGTCACACAATGTCACTCACCCTCCACCTCCTCCCTCCTTCCCTCTCTCTGCTTTTTCTTTCCCCCACTCCTTCCCTCCTTCCTTCTCTCTACTCTCCCTTTCCCCCATCCCTAACCATGTACTAGATCATCAACTGTCTTCAATGCCCACCAACCCAGGAATGGATTAACAAGCTGTGGTATATATATACTATGGAATACTACTTAGCCATTAAAAGAGATGGAGGCACTACATCCTTTGTGTTAACCTGGATTGAAGTGAAACACATTATTCTTAGTAAAGCATCACAAGAATGGAGAAGCAAGAATCCTACTCAATTCTCATATGGGATTAATATTTCTTTTGATTGGAGGTAGAGCTACTATTCATTAAGTTCTATAGTTTATTCTGTAATGAGTTAAAGGGCTAAGTTGGCAAACATAATTTGATGACATTCTTTTTAAAAGAAACCCTATGGGAAATCTACCTAAGGTACTTACATTAAAGTCTATCCAAGAGTTTATTATATATCCATTATTTTACAAAACAAACAAATTAATCCTGCTCCCCTAGAAAAAGGACTCTGCAGTACATTTCATGATGGGTGAGGAAAGAAAAGACTCAAAACGTTAAAAAAAATTAGTCTCTTATTTTGAGTCTTGACCTCCTTGCAAAATAAACAGGATATTTTAGCAGAGGAAGAAAGTAAAGGGTTCTTACAAGTTCATGTGTTAATGTCAAGTATGATAGTTTAACTGAAAATGTTCAAATCTTATTGGACTCTAAATCAGAAGATCCTAAGACATAGGAATTGCATTAACAATAGCCTTTCATCTTCATGATCTTGGAGTAAATGCGACTTAGGTTAAGGGAAAGAAATTCTATTAATTTTCAGGTGTTTATTAGACTGTGACTCAAAATTGCATCACCCCCTTATTTTACTTAAAAATGGCTTACATGTAGATGATTCTTAACACTTGGGATCAATTTTTAAAATCACTCATAGATATACTGACTGTGGAAAGTATTAAGAATCTGAAGAACACTAATTCAATAGTCATCATTCACTTTTTAAGCATAGTCTGAAAATACAATAAATTTAGAAACTTAATCATTTAAGAAAACTTTCAAAATAAATTTTCAGCCTATGTAATGTATGATATTATTTTATAGTAGTAACATTTAAAAATAGTCATATATTCTTATATTAATTTCATGGGTACAATACCTTAAATAAATGTCAACATCAAAGGACAGATATCATAAAATAACTGGAGAATAAAATGGGCTGATAACACATGCAAATGATGGATGTGTTACTTAGTTCAATGTAAGCATTTCACATTGTACAGAGCAGTACCCTGAACCCCATAAATGCATCAATGCGCAAAATTATGTTTTAATAAAAAATAATTTTAAAAAAAGAGTTTGAAAAACTTGATGTGTTATCTCTTTTTTTTTAAATTAAGTCATATACACATAGATCATGAATACAGTTATGCTTATATGGGGTACAATATTTTGTGTTTTTATAGAATCTGACATGCTTACATCAAACCAATCAGCATAGCTTTTGCCTCATTGCTTTGATTGTTGTGTTAAGACATTTATGTTCTACACTTGACGAATTTGACTTGTACCCTTGCAATATGCTCTATAGGTGTGGTCCCGCCTTTTACCTTCCCTCTACCAAACCTCCCCTCTCCCCTCCCTTCCCACTCCATTTCTCTTCTTCATCCTGGGCTATAGTTGTGGTCTATCTTACATAAGAAAGTGTGAGTAAATATAAGTTGTTTTCATAGAAATATCTTTAAGCTTAAAAGAAAAACCAATAAATACAAATTAATCCAGAAAGAATATCGTATTTTGCCAAAAAATAAAAATGATACTTGCTATTATCTGAGGTTATAAAAACAACCACTTTTATAAGCTATAGAAATAGGTATAAGTTGATAAAACTCTTCTGAAAAATAATTTAGAAACATATATAAACATAAATTGAAAAGTTCAGATTCTTCACAAAATTATTTTCCTTTAGGAAATTTTCTTGAGAAAACTATACAAAATAATGATAAATTATATATATATATATAAAGAGGATGGTTGAGTCCCGATTATTATAATAATAAATATATGCTATAACCTAATGTTCACAAGAACATTAAAATTAAAATAAACTAGCACACATCCATATGATGAAATATGACACAGCAAATAATGACTTAAGGTATTTCATGAAAAAGGACAAATGCTAAGATAAGCATCACTAAAGAAACATAGAATAAAGATTATTTGAAACTCACGATCTCAAATTTGTAAGAAAATATTGAACCTATTTTAGGAAAAACCTAAAAAAAGAGTCAATTGAATTCTTTCCTTTCTTTTTTGTTTCTGAGACAGAGTCTATGGGCATGGTGGTTTGATTTAATTCTTTTTTAATTTAATTTTAATTAAAATCATAACTGTATATATTTATGGGGTACAATGTAATGATTTGATATGCAATGTGGAATGCTTACATCAAACTGATTAACATAATCATCACCTCACTTACTTATTTTTTGTGCTAAGATATTTAAAATTCACTCTTATTTGGAAATATACCCTTGCATTGTGCACATTAGGCGAGATCCCACCAAATGCCCTCCCTCCTCCTCCAATTGCCCCCCAACCCTACTCTTCTTTACTAGATTATATTTGTGTTTTATCATTCCTATGATTGTGCAAGTATTTATATTTGGTTTCAAAATAGTACTGAGGACGTCTGATACTTTTCTTTCCATTCTGAAGACAGTTTAGAAGAATGTGTTCCAACTTCAGCTAGGTAAACATAAAATATATAAAGTCTCTGTCATTTATTATGACTGAATAGTATTCCATGGTATACCACAATTTGTTAATCCATTCATTCATGGGTTGATGGACATTTAGGTTGCTTCTGTGATTTGGCAATTACAAATTGGGCTGCAATAAATATTCTGGTGAAAATGTCTTTATGGTAAAATTATTTTTGTTCTTCTGGGTAGATACCTAGTAATGAAAATGTGAAATCAAACATAAGGTCTACTCTGGTTTCTGGATTCTCCATACTTCTTTCTGTAAAGCTTATATCAGTTTGCAATTCCACCATCAGTGTAGAAGTGATCCCTTCTCTCCACATCCATGCCAGGATCTGCAATTTGAGGACTTAGTGTTATGGGCTAATCTAACTAGAGTTAAATGATATCTCAAAGTGGTTTGGATTTGTATTTCTCTAATGATTAAAGATGATGAGCCTTTTTTCACGTATTTGTTAGTCATTAGTATGTCATCTTCAGAGAAATTTCTGTTTAAGTGTTTTGCCCACACAAAGAAATGGGATTTTTTTTTTCTTTTTAATTTGAGGTCTCTGTAGATTCTAGTTATCAGACCTTTTTCAAAATCATAACATGTAAAAATCTCCCATTATGAAGGCTGTCTGTTTGCTTTAGTTCTAGTGCTTTTAGCTGTGCGGAAGCTATTTAACTTAATCGAATCCCAGTAATTCATTTTTAGTGTTGCTTCAATTGCGGGGGTGGGAGTCTTCCTCATAAAATATTTTCACAGGCCAATATCTTCAAGCATTTTTCCTGCACTCTCTAGTATTTTTATCGTTTCATGTCTTATATTTAAATTTTTGTATCCAGTAAGAATCAATTTTTGTTAGTGTTAAGAGGTGTGGGTCCAGTTCCAGTCTTCTACAGGTCACTAGCCAGTTCCTTCAGCACCATTTGTTAAATAAGAATTCTCTTCCCCAATGCATGTTTTTGTTAGGCTTATCAAAGATCAGATGAAAAATGTGGCTGGGTTCATGTCTAGATTCTCTATTCTATGCCATATATCTACAACCCATGAAAGCACCAATGTCACACTTTAAAGAACTTGAAAAAATAGTACTTCTTTTTATATGGAATCAGAAAACTCCAAATAGCCAATACAATACTTAAAGATAAAAACAAGTCTGGAGGCATCAGCCTATCAGACTTCAGGTTATACTACAAATCTATATAGATCAAAACAGCCTGGTACTGGCTCAAGTGAATTCTTAATAGTCACTATCTCTGAATCAGAAGATTACAGGAATGTTTAAACTCTCTATTCATATTGTTTTATTTTAGAACAACAGTAGAATGAGATTATTTTACTCTTACACTAAAAAATAGACACATTTCTTAATAATATTTTATTTACTATTCTTTTGCTTCAAAAAGACCCAGTAACTGAACCAAATATTGAAGATAGCATAATACTTCAAAATATATGTATAGAGGCAGATGAAATTTTCCAAAATTAGTCAACTCAACATAAAGTTATCATTCCAAAGAATAAGCATGTTTCATAAATAAAACTATGTTTTCAGCTCAGCACCTATAGCTCAACATCTACAGTGCCAGCCACATATACCAGAGCTGGTGGATTCAAATCCAGCGTGGGCCTGCCAAACAACAATGACAATTACAACCAAAATATAGCCAGGTGTTGTGGCAGCTGCCTATAGTCCCAGCTACTTGGGACACTGAGGCAAGGGAATCGCTTAAGTCCAAGAGTTGGAGGTTGCTGTGAGCAGTGACCCCACAGTACTCTATCAAGGGTGACAAAGTGAGACTCTGTCTCCAACAAATAAATAAATAAATAAATAAAAGTTTTCATTGTTCTAAATTTATTATTATGAGCTATTTAAGTTTATAACTTATAATCTAAATCTACAAACTATAAATTCTTTGATTCATTATCTGTCTACAGCTGTGCTCTTTTACATATGTGAAAAAAGCTGTGCATTTTTCACTCTTCAACTTTTCCTTAACTCAGGAGTTGTATAACTTAAAGTGAGCATCTACTGTTTTGAAACAAAGATTTCTAATTTTAAAAAAAGAATGAGTCAGACTAGAAGACTAATTTAACCATGCATATTTGGTGAGGCATGGGACACATTTATTCTCATATATAACCAAGAATATGCTGATATTACACTTATTAATGACTATTAGTGATAAATAATAAGGGCATGGCCCTGATTCTGTTGCTACTAATAATGTATTTTATACCGAGTTGTGAGAGATAAGCTACCCAGAACTCAGAATGATATGTCAAAAGGTCAGAGGCAAACAGTACATCCAAATACATAATAATTGGCTCGGCGCCTGTGGCTCAATCGGCTAAGGTGCCAGCCACATACACCCAAGGTGGCAGGTTCGAGTCCCCAGCCCGGGCCCGCCAAACAACAATGATGGCTGCAACCAAAAAATGGCCGGGCGTTGTGGCGGGCGCCTGTGGTCCCAGCTACTTGGGAGGCGGAGGCAGGAGACTCGCTTGAGCCCAGGAGTTGGAGGTTGCTGTG
>CAUYQV010022667.1:0-20170 GCA_963574575.1 Galagoides demidoff
CCCAGCTACTTGGGAGGCGGAGGCAGGAGACTCGCTTGAGCCCAGGAGTTGGAGGTTGCTATGAGCTGTGATGCCATGGCACTCTACCCAGGGGGATAGCTTGAGGCTCCGTCTCAAAAAAAAAAAAAAAAAAAGAAATTACTTTGTTTTTAATAACCCAATGAAAGTCTTTAGGCCCTTAAATTTTAGAGATTAAGAGACAAATGCAACTGATTAATTATATTATTGCGATATAATTTTGCAGAGAGTATTATCAATGTTACTGAATCAGTTCTTATTTATGTTATACTCAGAAATGAGATTTTAATGTGGACTAATTTTGAGATACATTGAATAAATGCTTTAACAGAAGTGACAAGAGCACAGAGCAAGCACAGGTAAAAAATTAAGTTTACCGAATTTCACTTCTCATTAAGAACTCCACAGACTTTCCAATAAAGTGAAGAAAAAAACCATTAGCTCTCACCATGAATTTTATTATACATTTGTTCTGGCTTGTTAAGTTTGTTCTTATACTGACCTCAACTTACTTAAATTGCAACCTGTGTTATTTCTATTAATTGTTCTACCAGTTGGGGTTGAATACTCTCTCTTCTACTTCTTTTTTCTTTTTTTCCTACTTCTTCTTTTTTGTTGTTGTTGTTGTTGCAGTTTTGGGCTAGGGCTGGGTTTGAACCCACCACCTCTGGCATATGGGGCCAGCACCCTACTCCTTGAGCCACAGGTGCTACCCTCTCTCTTCTACTTCTTAAAGGTATCAAGTTCTCTTATTTTCTTCTTTGCCAACAAATGGCTTTTTTTTTTTTTTTGCAGTTTTTGGCTGGGGCTGGGTTTGAAACCTGCCACCTCCGGCATAGGGGGCCAACACCCTACTCCTTTGAGCCACAGGCCATCGCCCACAAATGACTTCTTTTTTTAGCTGTTCTTGATACATCAAAGTCTTAGGCCGTTTCCAATTTATGTGAGTCACTTAAAACGAAATGATATTTTTTAAATGATGCCATCGTAAACTGAAAACAACACTTGATTTCTTTTGTAATAGGAAGAGTAACTGTAACGGACAATGTTCTGAGTTAGTGTTCTGGGTATTATTGAACAAATTAATAATGTATCTTATCATCATATTCTTATTTGAAGCCCAAGATTGCATTATCTTTCCACACTCTGCCTTATGTTACTAAGTCAACAATAGACTTCGTCTCTGTTAATGTCAGTAGTTGCTAAGCCTCATCTCTTGTACTCTATACTTTAAAATGAACTGATAGTAATAAAAACTCATTAGAAGAGTTTAACGAAGATAAAAGATAATATGAGAGCTGCAACGGAAGAGTTGCTATGAAGTGCAGGTTGTTTGGAATAAAATACTTGAAAATCAATTTGTCCGATGTACACAATACGAAACATAGAAGTGTTTACACTTCTGGAATTGAAATATTCATTTTGGGGCATTAGTCACAAGTTGAGTAAAATGTGTTAAGATGTGTATAACAGCAAAATTTTTAATATCAGGTTTTTGGTCAAAATAAACCTAAATAGTATTTTTAATGGGCACCTTCTTTAATCACAGCAACGTAAATAGACACTAAATTCTGGATAGGGAACCAATGACAACAATTGTGTGTTCAAGTTACATTAGCTTCAGTGTTTGGTGCATTTTTAAAATTTATATTCAATTCGTTAAATATTTTATAACACTTTTACTACATAAGAATCCCTGCCTTTGGAGTCACGAGACATGGGACAAATCCCCGCCCTTCTATTTATTAGGTGAAGCCAGGTGACCAAACTATTTTCAGCTGTAGCCTCTCCATCTCTGAAGCTGCCATGGTAACGATTATTTCATAATGTCACAATAGCTAAACATGTTTGATGCTGTATCAGCATTTCCCAAAACTGACAAATAAGATTTTTGTCTTGTTTTCGTTTGTTTTTACCCTTAAAAACTACTATGTAGATACCGCAATACAAATAATAGACATCTGCTATGCCTGTTTACCTCCCATCTCTCTTAAGTTCCTGCTGAAAAGGAACCAGAAGAATCATACCAAGGCTGAACAAAAAAACATCAGACCAGGATGATAGAAAACAAAACAGGAGAGACGCTCACCAGAGGCCGCAGACGGCAGCTCTGCCCAAAGCAACTCGGAACCATCATTAGGTGCAGAATGAGTCCATATAAGGAGCAGGTGTTGACCACACGCCCAGCAACTGGGTATCAACTAGAGACTGTTATTCCCAACAGCTGGTCAGATGGAGTTGCACCTCTGCCATTCTCAGGTTATGTGAAGAATGGAGAAAGTTTTAACCTTTTGAACAAAGCCTGACAACCACTTTCAAAGTGGTTCACTCAGGTGGCAACCTAATGCAGATTGCCAAGCTCAGCAACCTAATGCAGATCACCAAGCTCAAGAGAAAAGAGCAAAACTTGAAGAACGTTCATACTTTCTACCAGATGCCATAAATAAATAAATAAGACATGTAGAATGCAGCTTTACCAAGCAGCATAATGCAAACAGGTGTTTTCCCTAAAGTTAGAACTGCCTATTTGGGGACTCCATAGTCTGACCCTATCCTTGTTCCATGCCCACTTTCAAGAAGTACCGAATTGGTCCTTCCGTTGAAAGAAATAGTCTCCTGGACAACAGACCACAGCTGCAAAGAAAGCACCCACACAACCTGTACAGCCCAGTCTTATTGTTCATAGTAATACATTTTAAAGGATGCAGACCAGTTTCTAAGGAAAAAACTTGCAGCCTAAAACAGAAACATCATTCAATAAGTCCCTCAGCTGTATAATTATAGCTTTTTAATTTTTTTAACACAAAAGACACTTAGAGATGTAGGTTTCATCCAATGTATTGCTATAATTCATATGCCTCTGTCTGGCAAAATTTCCTGATCTAGACATCTAATAACTTGTCAACAAAAGAAATTAAATTTACTTGATGTGACTTGCCCACTGTGAACTCCTATCTCAATCAAGTCAGCATCAAAAACCCTGCCAAAGATCAATGTTAAGCAAACTAACCTTTCCTAAATCTGACGTTGTCCCCACTTCCAAAATCAGAGTGCCATTAACTTGCCACATATCCCATTTCTGACATTTCACAAATGACACAACTGGTTTAGCAATTTCCCATTTTCTCCACAAAGCCATTGATAGGGTAAGAAGAAATCTAAGACAGGCACTTAAATTTAAAATAACTTTATCTGTATCTAAACAAGAATTTTACATTTATTATTTCTTTAGTTGCCACAATAAACATATGGGTCAAACATTCACCTCTCTCCCTGCCCATTTTTAAAATAAGAAGAATCATGCTCCAAGAAGGAGCTTTTCCAGGTCACAGAGAGAGTGTGTGACAGTGCCAAGTTCCAGCTCATTTCTGTTGGGGGAAAGCAGTCCTCCTCCTGCGGCATTTTGATTTCTGTGTCAGCATCTTCCAATCACCCCGAACAGATAGTCCCAAAACCTCTTCTCAACTTTACTCACATTATTTCAGAAACCTGAACTCAGAGAGCTTTCTGCAGGAGCAAGTATATTGGCATCTTTAGCTACTTCACTCCACTCATCACAAGGAAGTTAAATAATTGCACATGGAATTGCATTTTAAGAGCAGCTCAGCCCTCTCCAGCGACTTTTTCCCAAAGACGCACGCTTTGAAATGGAGCTGAAATTTCACTTAAGCTTTCGAAATCTATCCTATCGTAGAGCGAAGCAGTCGGGTTCTTCTCATTTTTTTCTTCCTTAACTCTAATGCTCCATCGGATGAAACGATCACCTTTTTAACCACTTCTGTGCAATTGCATTCAGAGAGAGAGTTTAGTTAATTTTTTCTACGCCTTTGCAGTTATCAAACTTTATTAGCTACATAATTATCAGCAAGTATCAACTAGGGGGTCTGGTTCAAAAAAATCAGAATTTTAGGGGCTAGTGCAGGAATTACCGAATCTGTAGAATGCCCAAACATCTGAATTGTAAAGTATACACTGTAAGAGTTTTGTTCAGGTGCAATAAAATAATTGTATTTTGAAAAACAGTGTTCTACCCCATGGAAAATAAAATTTTCAAAAACTCCATCATTCCTTTTCCTGATTCTCTCCATGTAGCCGGGTGATGTGGCTAATGGCTAGAACAGACACAGCCCTCTGAGCGCTGGCCTTGCGTCTCTTCGGCACCTGTTATTAACACATCACTTTGTCTGACTACATAGTACAGTCGTTCTCCCAAAAGAACATTTACTTCAATATCTCTGTTTATATTCCTGAAATGTTGATACCCATAATTTCCTGTGCAGTGTGGGCATTTTTGACATGTAAATCACTCAGCCTTCTCCTTAACAATTCTTCTTTGTACAATGTGGACACGTTCATTGGACCCTTGTCCTAGGCCTATGCTCTAATCTCCAGTCTCGCTCCAGTACGGAAAATATTCTCCAAAAGGTCAGGAAAGAACTTCTACTTATAGTTATTTTTCATCCAAAAAGAAGTGGGGAAAAAAAAGTTCTATTTGTGTTTACCATATGGGTTGAAAAATGGTAGTCCTTCCCTCCCGTGTACATGCCATGTAGAGGATGTTCAGAACAGTGAGAAAAGAGGGTTCACTCCACACAAAAAAGGTGTTTTACGAGGAACACCATCTCTCATGTGTCCACTTCTCTTAAGCTGCAATGTATGACAGATTGCATGTCCCAGATTGTACAGTGACAGGCTGGATTTCCTAGTTTCTAATTAAACCACAAAGTGGGCAGTTAGGCATAAAGATATCTGTAAAGAAACTAAAATGTAAATAAATACTAATAATACAACCATGATTTAATACAGCAAAACGTATTAAATGTGCTAATTTGATTGTCTCAGTCTAAGCTCTTTTTATGACTTTTAACATAATGATGAAATAATTAGATCTGATAAATATGATACCAAAAAATTTAGCAAAAAACCACTTATCACTTACAATGTGCAACTAAGTATATAAGATATTAACTATTATTCAGGAATTAATTTTAAAATTATGTACCCAAACACAAAAACCCCTCTTCTCCATTTTTTAACAAATGATAATACAGTACTTTTCAAAATGTCACTGAGCCTCAAGGCAAATGTTTAGAAGCCTCTTTTGAAGTTTCTCCCTTAAAAATAAAAGACAAACCTCCCAAATTTGAGAAACATTGGTTCTTTTGTGTACAGCAAAAATGTCTGAAATAATACACGAAAGATGGGATAATGGCAAAAAAAAAAAAATGAATTCCTTTGTCAGCAAATACTGCCAGAATACATACAAAACATTGCTGGCAAATTGAGAAAACAATGGTAGAAAAAACCTTCAGTCTGGGAAAACCGTCATACTGTCAGATAAAAACACAGATGGTGCTAAAGCATCGAGTTTGCAGGACTTTGTATATTACAGGTTGTCTCTTAATAATGAAGCACATTGAAAAGCTACTTCTTGTGAGTCAATAGAGGAAAGAAGTTCTGACAATAGAGTGTCAATACTAAATTATTGCTTATATAAAAGATAATGTTTTATGGAAAAGTTGTGTAAACAATCATTGATGGGACAGCTGCTCTGAGTAGAAAAGAGAATTCCAGAGTGAGCCACTGGTGAGCACAAGTGAGTGTTCTCCAGTGTATTATTCATAAGCAGTAAGGGTAGAACGTGTTAGGACATCATCACATACATGGTTAACTTTATACACGTGGTCCATTTAAGGTACATTTGAATCATGACAACATTTATAGTGTGATGGCAAATGACTGGGAGTCTTTTGTCCCACCAGAGGTCCAGTAGCGATCTTGGGATAAATTGCTTAGCATTTCAGTATTTCAAATGTACAAGTCTTTGCTGTGAAGACAAGTGGTTGAAGAATATTCTTCCCAGCTGATGTTTAAACCCACAAACACAGACTCTTCTCTTTCAACGTAAAGATGACATTTAAACAAGTGAGAGTATAAGCCATTTGCGTAAGGAAGCTAATGTTGCAGAAGTGACATTTTGAAAACAGTTGTTTGGAAACCACCTGTTTTCCAATCATGGCTTTGCTACTCATGAGCTGCGTGCACTTTGGCAAATTATAGAATGTCTGTGTGCCTCAGATTCTTTATTTGTAAGGGAGCTAATAGAACCTATCTGACATAAAATTGTAGTCAGGATACTGAAAGACAGTAATCACATGAAAACCTAAGCCCAGGGCCTGACAAATTACAAGCATTCATTCAATAAATGTTACCTTTTGCCAACCGCACCGCCAAGTCCCGCACCGCCATCTGCACAGGCTTCCCAGGCTGTGGTTGCCTTGCAATGCGCTGCCTTCCCTTGGTGAAACGACCTTTCCCAGAATTCTTTTTCTTGTCCATTTCTGTTGAGTGTGGGCCACAAGAGAGCTTGTAGAGGTCAGAGGGAGGCAACAGCCACTTCACAGCATATATGTACTGTTACTGCTCTGTTGACTCACCCCACAAAAGAGCTGCTGGGTGATGCAGGTGCCTCAGCTCCATGAAGAAGAGCCTGGTCTCTGCAGGACACCTCGTCACCAGGGCCAGAGGCAGCAGGAAAGGACGTGGGTTTCCCTTCATTCTCGTGAGGTTTCAGGGTGTGCTTGTGGGATTCCACCCCCCTCGCTCTCCTTCCTTCCTAACGTCCTGCCGTGTGGTTGTCATGCTCCAGCATCAGATGTGGAGAAAGAGTCTGAAAGACAGCTTATCTAGCCCTCACCCTTGGGAAAGCCAGTTCTGTGTACACATCCACGTGCATACACATGATACTGCTGGCTCTGTTTCTCTAGTTGACTCTAATACACTCATCAAATGACAAGCCACAACAAAGTAAGATAGGTTTTGCTGTAATAATTTGAACTACACTGGTCACAGGACCCTAGTCCAGGTTTCCCGGGATAGCAAACTTAGCTTAGAGGCAGCCCAGGGTGGGTCACAATGCAATGGGAGGTCAGTGGTTGGTTGTTAGGGGCTCAGACTGGATATTAGTCGTTACAGGGTGTTAGTAGGTGATTATGTCCTCCTAAAATCTGTATGTTGAAGTCCCAACACCTCTCATCTCAGAAGATGACTGTTTAGAGATGTTAAACAGATAATTAAGGTAAGATGAGGTGGTGTAAGTATGTCCCCATATGCCTGGTGTGACTACAGGAAGAAGACAATGGGGCACAGAAGCCACAGGCAGAGCCCAGGATGACCACGCCTGGAACCTGGCCCAAACAATGCCAAACAATGGCAACTATAACAACAACAACAAAAACCAGCCAGTCATTGTGGTCAGAAGGTACCAAACTTGCTGAGACCTTGATCTTGGTCTTCTCCAAAGACCCCAAAAATGTAAAAAATAAAATAAAAAGAAAGGAATTTATATGGTTTAAACCATTTTATTATGGCAGTAAGAGAAAACTAGCACAGAGGGTAATCCCAAAAGTCAAACCAAGAAGAAGGATAGGATTCCCTTAGCAGGATGGGAGCGTGAACACCTTTCCTCAGCTCCCCAAGACCCTTCCTCCTGACTGTGTCCCCAGAACTAATCTCGCTCTTCACTTTTCAGGAGGGAAGGCGAGGGAACCTCTTAGCTTTCTCTATTGTCAAAAAGTCAAAAGGAACGTTTCTAGTTATTTTATTTTTTAATTAGAAAGGGTATATATGGAATAAGTTCAGCCTTATTTTTAAGCTTATTTGAATAAAGTTCTATGCTTTCCTGATCATGATCCAGCTGTTCCAAAGGATCTGCACGGCTCCTGGAACCCAAAAAGCAGCAACTTCACCTCTACTCCATCATCAGTTTTCAAAAGATTATCCCACTGTTCAAAGTCACGGGCTCCAGGGAAATATGTTGCTAAGATTTTTCATTCTCTTGCTTGGTCTTGATCGCAGAACTTGGCTTTTCTACATTCCTGCTGGGTGTGGCTGTTTCCCTCTTTGCTCTTACCCCATTCCTGTGCATTAACTACTTCTTTATCTGATGTTATTTCCCTGGTTCCCAGTGGGCTTCACAACTAGCACTTTGCATATTCCTGGCAGCTAACAAAAACTTGAGAGACAGAGAAACAAGCAGACTTTAAGATGCACTTACTGTGTTTCCCCCCAAATAAGACCTACCCAAAAAATAAGCCCTAGCAGGATTTCTATGCATTTGTTAAATATAAGCCCTACCCAATAATAAGACCTAGTGATGGACATGGCTAGGCAGCATATCTCCATAGCCGCACCATGCACTTTGGAGCAGAGAGGAAGACATCCCCTGAAAATAAGTCCTAGTGTGTCTTCTTGAGAAAAAATAAATATAAGGCAGTGTCTTATTTTCGGGAAAACACAGTATCTAGAGTAGAAGGTTCTGGTGACCATAAGGAAAAGGATAAATGGAGAAAAAAACAGACATGTTACTAAGGAAATACACTTCAAACCATTAGGCCGGATGGAGGGAATGACACTGGTTCCATACGGAGACAACTGAGTTGTCATGAGGAGGAGATTTAGTAGTTTGTTCACTGCTTTTAACTAGAGCAATTTAAAAAAAGAAAGAAAGAAAGAGACAACTCTGTTTCATTATAGTTAAGAACGTGAAAGATTTGGTCAGTGCCGCTGCAGGCTCACCCGCTCCTTCCCCAGACTTAGGGCTCTCTGACTGCCTATAATTCACTTCCGAGACATTGATGGCATCCTCAAAATGGTCTTCTCAACAATATCATCATTAGAGTTTATCCAAAAAAGTCAGATTGGCAGAAACTGTTTAAAAATGAGGACATTGTCTCAAGCATCAGAAGCACTGTTAGGAAAGAGCTGCAATGTCTAGCGAACAATTAAACAGACTGTGGAGCTATTCGTCCTCGTTAAGAGATGGGGAACTACAGGTTGAATTACCTCACAGAAAATTAGATGGGAAAGTGGAGACTATAATCATATAATAAAAAACCTCATTAACTCCTCCCATTTTTCAGAGTATACCACCAATTGTCATTCTAGCTTCCAGAACAGACTCACTCAATAGCTGAGGCAGAGGATGACGGCAGAATTGGAAACAGCATTTTCTTTTTAAGTCAGCTCAATATGCTTCAATAAAAGCCCAGCTTCAGACGTCCAACAGTGAGGTGCAGGCAGCATGGCTGTCACCCCTGCCACATGCCTATATTTTTTTAAGGTATATCTGTAAAGCATGACCATCTCCTCTATTTCCTTATACTTGGAGAAATTTCATGCCCAGACTATTTATGAATGGGTGTTAAAAAGAAAACATGATTTTCTATTCATAATGCTTAAAAGACTTAACCGTAATGCATCTCCTTCACTGCTGATTAAAAGATACAATAATTAAAGATAATATGATTTATTAGTCCTTTAAAGTTCAATAATTGATATATCTTGCATAATTCTTCATGGGTCAAATGTGATTTATTTATTTCAGCCAATTTTAAGGTCGCTGACCACTATTAAGAACTACATTTTAAAACTTATGATTAAATCTTTAGTATGCTAGCACGTATATTTTATAATAACCTTATTATCAAAAGGCTAGATGAGATTCAGGATTGAAGAATGACTTCTAGTAATTTACCAATTTAGAGGTGTTTTCACTTTCTTTCTCAGTATCCCATGCCATTTGTGACTATGAGCTGTGAAATAAACACTTTCTTCCCTTGATAATGCCTTTATTTCTCAACCATCTCAGATTTTAACCATTCAAGCCATCAATGCTACATTTATTCTATGACTCTATTTTATAGTTTATTTCCACTCAGGAATTATGAAGTAAACAAGAAGGCACAAAGTGTGTCATCAGAAGGGTTACTGATTCCTCGGAACATACAGAGGCTGCAAACTTCATCTCAAGCGTCAGATGAGAAGACACCATTCTCAGATGGGTGGTTTTAGCTCATCTTTTTATCTTAGATCTATAGGTCACAAAGGATGGACTAAAAAAAAAAAATCACAGATTTCATTAAAATCCATCACCAATCAATTGATCAAATGAAATCCATCAGAACGTCAACTAATATTTATAATTTCCTTTTATTTTTTATTTCAGATTAATGTGAGGGTACAAACAAGGTTATAATATTTGCATATGTTAGGTAGTGTGTGAGGTTGGGAGTTCAAGACCATCCTGACCAAGAGCAGAACCCCATCTCTACTAAAAATAGAAAAATAAGCTGAGTGTGATAGCACACGCCTATAGTCCCAGCTACTCCAGAGATTGAGGCAGGAGGGTAGCTTGAGCCCAGGAGTTAGAGGTTGCAGTGAGCTATGCTGATGCCACTGCACTCTGGCCTGGTTAATAGAGTGAACCTCTGTCTCAAAAAAATAAATAAATATATATATATATATATATATTTTTAAAAAGCTCTATACAGAAATAATAAATGACAAACAGGGTCAGTTAATGCACAGTGAGAAGCTAAATGCTGAATCTACAGGAGCTCACCTGAGTTCTCCACTCCAGGTCTCACGAGGCTGAAATCTCGGTAGTGGCTGAGCTGCCTTCTCATCTGGATGCCTGACTAGGAAAAGGCTCCTGTCAAAGCTTCCTTGGCTTTTTGGCAGAATTTGTCTCCCTACAGCTACTGTCTGACTGAGGCCTTCATTCCCTTGCCTATTGTCATCTAGGATATACTTTTCATAGTTCTTCTGATTAACCATAATTAAATCTGCAGACTCCCCTCTGTCATGTGAGCCAACACATCACACAGTGGCATTCCTTCCGGTTCACAGGTTCTGCCTGTACTTGGGGTGATTATAGAAAGTGTGTATACCAAGATGTGGGATCCTTGGGGACCTTAGAGTTCTTCAGTCACACTCTAACTTATTAAAGAATCTCAGCCTTTGTCATCTAAGTCAGATCTATTCCTTGATGGAGTTCTCTCTCCCCTGTCCATCACCCAGACATTACCAGGGGTCTCCAGGCTGGCTCAGGTCTCCTTTCATGCTGAGTTGATAAAGGCTAAAGTCAGCAGAGGATCTTCATCATTTCCCTATGGACAGACTCCCTCAAGACATCCAGAATGACAAGGGACTAAAATAGAAATAGGAAATAAGACTCAAGGATCCAGAAGGCCACATGTGGTCCCAAGTCTGCACATTTTCAGGTAATGGAAAGACATGCAGGATATCCAAATTGGAAAAGAGGAATTCAAACTATCCCTGTTTGCCAATGGCATGAGTTTATATCTAGAAAACCCTAAAGACTCCTAGAATCGATAAATAAATTCAATAAAGTCTCACATTATAAAATTAATGTACAAAAAACAGTAGCATTTGTACATACTAATAACACAGTTATTAGTTAAGCCAAGAACCAAGTAAAAAACTTTTTGCCATTTACAATAGCTGCAAAGAAAAGAAAATGCTTAAAAATATACTCATCGAGGAGGTAAAAGATGTCTACAAGCAGAACTACAAATCACTGATGAAATACTTCGTTGATGACGCAAACAAGTAGAAAACATCGCATGCTCATGGACTGGAAGAATCAATATTATTAAATGTGCATACTGACCAAAGTGATTTACAGATTCTGTGCAATTCCCATCAAAACACCAACACCATTTTTCACAGAATCAGAAAAAAAATCCCTAAATTTCATATGGAATCAAAAGAGAACCCAACTAGCCAAAGTAGTCCTAAGCAAAAGAACAAATCTGGAGGCATCATCCTAACTATACCCTAAGGCTATAGTAACCAAACCAACATGGTACTGGCATAAAAGTAGACACATAGATCAATGGAACAGAATAGAGAATGAAGAAAAAAAAACACATATACCTATAACCAACTGATCTTCAACAAAAAACAAAAAGAGACACTGGGGAAAGGACTTCCTATTCAATAAATGGTGCTGGAAAAACTGGATAGCCACATGCAGAAGACTGAAACTTATCCCTATCACAAAAATGAACTCAAGATGGATTAAAGACTTAAATATAAGACCTAACACCAGAAAAATTCTAGAAGAAAACTTAGGAAAACTTTCTGGACACTGGCCTAGATGAATAACTTTTCACTAAGATCCCAAAGGCAAATACAACAAAAACAAAAATAAATAAATAGGACTTAATTAAGCTAAAAAGAATCTGCACAGCAAAATAAATGATCAACAGAGTAATTACACAACTTACAAAATGAGAGAAAATAATCACAAACTATATATATGAAAAAAAGACTAATACCAATCATCTACAAGAAACTTAAAGAAATCAGTTTAAGTTAAGTGGGCAAAGGTATGAACAGAAATCTAACAACATATGAAAAAAATGCTCAACAACACTAATCATCAGGGAAATGCAAATTAAACACAATAAGATATTATCTGACCCCAGTTAGAATGGCTTTTATTAAAAAGACCAAAAACAATAAATGCTGGCATGAATGGCTTATCCACTACCAGTGGGACTGCAAATTAGTACAACTTCTATGGAAAACAGTATGGAGATTCCTTTTAGTTTTTTGATCCAACAATCTCACTACTGGATATTTTCCTAAAGAAAAAGAAGTTATTTCATCAAGAAAAAAAAAAGACACACATTGGTATGTTTATCAAAGTACAGTTCATAATTGCAAAGATACAGAATCATCCAAAGTGCCCATCAACTGATGAATTATAAAGAAAATGCGGCAAAAACACACACACATACATATACACACGCACACCATAAAATACTACTCAGCCATAAAGAAGAATGAAATAATGTCTTTGGCAGAATATTGGATAAAACTGGAAACCGTGAAACCCTCTAAGAGTAGAACCAGAATGTTTTAAAACTATAACTGAGAAAATGACATGAAGGCTGTGTTGATCAGTTTGATGGAAGTATTTCAGATTGCATGTGAAAACCCCACACTGTACCCCAGAAGTGTATTAATGTACATAGTTACCATTCAATAAAATTTAAAAAAAAAAATACTGAGTTAAAAAAAAAAAAAAAAAGGTCTAAGACTGCCTCACAGAAGGTCTAAGGAATATTGGACAGAAAGCAAATTGTACTTTTGATTAGTCAGTCAGTCCCATTCCATAACTGAGAAAAAAAATGGACAGTTTTCATGTTATTTTGGGCATAGAAACTGCTGTTAACATTTTTCCTTTGGGTATGGAAGGAGATTGGGGGTTACTTTTATTTATCTTTATAAAACTTAGTACTGCCTGTTTTTTTTTGTTTGTTTGTTTTGTTTTGTTAAGACAGTCTGGCTCTGTTGCCCACGCTGGAATGTAGGGTGTGATCTGCCATCACAGCTCACTGCAGCCTCAAACTTCTGGGCACAAGCAATCTTCTCACCTTGGCCTTCTCAGTAGCCAGTACCACAGCCACACCTCACCAGGTCCAGTTAAGTTCCAGCTAAGTTTGCTCTCTTTCATAGAGACAAGATCTTACTATGTTACCCAGGCTAGTCTTGAACTCCTGGCTTTAAGAAATCCTCCTGCCTTAGTCTCCCAAAGGGGTGGGATTACAAGCAGGAGCCACTGCATCCAGCTTGCCTAAGCTGTTTTGGAGGCTAGAGTGGTATTTTACCATTCTTGTACCTGATTCCACAAATCAGATACTCTAACTGGGAATCCGAATCAAGTATTAAGAACCAGGCAGGGAATGGCCAGTTGAGTGATGCTACTGTTTCTGATTCCATACCAGTTATGTCATATTTATGAGTCTGAAACTTTATGGGAAGTGCAAACTCTATGGAAACTGAATTCCATCAGTTAAGAGTGAAATACCTGGCTTGGCTTAAAAATATACCACACTCACAGATAATTTAGATTTGTTCAGTCCAGACATCCACATATTGGTAACAAACAGGTGAAACCCTTTAACGCTCTCACCAAGAAGAATTTCAGAGTGCTATGATTCACACGCCTGCAGCCCCTGATAAACACTTCTGAGAAACCTACTCAGCAGGCAAAGGAGCCTCAAGGGCAAGCACAAAACAGGGTGAATTTATCAAAGAAAAGGCTAGCTGGTGGCAGCTTAGTCTAAGTGAAGGCAAGTTCTGCTTTTATAGGAGGTCATTGAGATATATCAAAAATGAAAAAACTTTTAACAATTTTAAGGGCAGACAAAAACACCTACCCTCACAGGGAAGTAAAACCACACAGTTTATACTCTCACCTTATAGAAGGGGCATTCGAGGATTGAGGTTAAGTAAAGTTGGGTCAGTCGTGCCAGACTCAATCTGTCCAAATACAATTCTTCACCTGAAACAGAAAGCACCCTACTCACATTTAAGTCTGAATTTTGGTTCATACAACCAGAGAACATGGTGAACACACAAAATTGATCTGTTCATTCCGGAAGTGATGTGCTTTTAAATGACACTAGGAAATAAACTTGTTAGAATGAATTAGGCCCTCACCTTACCACCATTTCATTGACTTCTAAAAACCCAATCTCTCGGCTACAGAATTAAAAGGTATAAAATATAGTCACAGAATTAGCAGAAATTTCCTTTAACTGTGGCGATCAAGAAATTTGACATAATTGGGTTGCTCTGAATTAAGATGAATACCACCCTCTCAAAAAAAGGAGGTGGTTTCCTCACTGATCCCAGGTGCTAGCATGTTACTTTGGCTATTACCACTAACATCACCATCTCCAACCAGAATGCTACAAGTTCCCAGCTAGGGCAGCAGTTCCATGAAGTGAAAAGAGCTTTCCTCCCTCCATACAGTGTCCTACCCATTAACTCCGTGTTTACAGTGGCATCGATTAACTTCGGATCTCATCTTTAGATTACCATGAAAAAAAAAAAACCACAATGCTCAATGTAAACAATACAAATGTGGCTTGAAAACATCACAAAATCAAAGGCTGATTTTTTAACTATCAGAAGTTACAACCAACTCACCTTGAAGCTGTTGAAGGAAAATAGGGCTGAATATTTTTGCCATAAAGTTGACTGGATGCCGTTCAATAAGCGAACATGAATGAAGAAGTTTCAATAGTGTTTTGGGTGGAAAATAATTAAAATGAGTGAATAGCATATTTTCTAGTTTCCTAAATAAAGCAGAGGCATTTGGTGGCAAATAATTGAGTTTGCCAAAAGGTTCGATTAATTTAGAAACCTGACGAGGTGAAAATTTTTCTGATTGGCAAACAAACATTTCCGCCACTGCATTGAAGATGGGTTTTGAAAGAATCAGCTTCCTACCGCAGTACTCCATGACCCTGCTGACAACTTCAGGATCCAGGGTCAGACAGAGCGCAGTTACGTGTTGCTCTAGGGCTTTTATAAATAATCTGTCATTGTGCCCAAAATACATGAAAGCCTCTAAGACTCTTCCAAGTTCTTCATTAGTAAAATGTGCAATGCGCCCCACAACCTGTCTGCCTAATTTTATAACCAGAGGAAGTGCCTGAGTTTGATCCAGAGCAACTAGGGCAGCAAGGATTTGGCTAATTGATGTAGCACTCAGGTCGGAAACCACGGAAAGGGAAAAGTTGTTTAGCTTATTTAAAAATGTTTGGTGTTGGTCCACTTTCTCAGCACATGCCTGCAATATTCTATAAAGGGCCACAATATCCTCTGAGGTAAAAGTTTCTAGTTTTTCATCTTGCAGTTGATGTAAAATCAGTTCTAGTGTCACGCAATCTGGACCCTGCAGTTGAATCAGACTTTCCCCAAGAGTACAGAGATGGTGAACTTCCAGGCTGCCTCTTTGGAGACGATTCTGGCACTCTGCCACCAGGTTCTGTAATAAGGTACTTTGAGAATCCACATGCAACAGAATCAGAGACTGCAAAGCAGTTACCAAGCTAGTGTTTGACAGAGGGGCAGGTTCCTTTTCAAACTGAAAGCATAAAGCTTTAAAGAGGCTATTCTCTAGTATTTCTTTTGGCAGCCTTTGAGCATCTTTTTTTTCCAATTCACAAATCCGTCGTAAAGCTCCAGCTGCCACAGTATCAGGGAGAGTTTCCACAGCACTTATAAAACTTAACACTTCTTCTGATGAAGTGAAGCTGTTTAGTTTCCTGTTAAATATCTGTTCGTCCTCATTTTTAAGACTTTGTTCAAGCCTTTCCCAGTGATGTACTTGAGAATATACTGGCTCACCAACTGGCTGAAGGTCATTTCCATTTTGTGAATGAAACATTTTATAACAGGCATGATGGACTCTTACCCTGAAAAGCTCAGGCTTCTGTGAACAGAACCAAGAACACAAATGCTCCTTGACTATCTTGTAAACATGATTTATGGGTTGATTTTTTAGAGCAGCTCCATGAATCCAAAACTCAGACAAATGACAAAGGTTCCTCTGCAGGGTGATTAAAGCCATGCCACCAGATTCTCAACTTCCATGGGTTTGTAACTAAATTAGAGAGTTAAAAACATAGTCAAATACATAGACAACATCATGCCATCAGATTCTCAACTTCTATGGGTTTGTAACTAAATTAGAGAATTAAAAACATGGTCAAATACATAGACAACATGACTCACTCAACACGAATGTTTACAAAACTACCAGTGGGTACTTGAAAAACGAGGTAAAAATTTCCCACTAAAATATACACACCAAAAGAGCTGAGTCTCTGAACGCTAGAGGTAGAATAGTGGCTGGCACCTACCAATACTCATCGCTGTCACGTGCCTGGCACTGTCGTGTTTTGTATGTGCTAACTTATATAAACTCTGTATTTTTATCGTCATTCTACACGAGGAAAAACTTGAACCACAGATACGTTACTCTGCTTGGAGCATGGAGCTAGTTAAGCGGCAGAGCTGGGATTCAAACTCAAGTGGTCTACTTCTTAACTGTGTCTCTTAATATGTTGGCTGAAGACAGGAACTGCGTTTGGTTAGAAGTAAACCTAATTTTAAAAAATAAGGGGTAATGTGGGGGGACCTGAAGATAATTAACGCAAGGCAAGGGTAAAAATGAGCTTAAAAAGCCCTGCGGTGTTGGTTTCCCCTCGCTGTCAGGCTTCAGTAAGGGTTAAAGGAAAAAGGTCTACCTTCGCAAGCGGGAAAAAAAAAGAAAAATAATTTAAAAAAGCCAACAAATGTCAATCGGGAGAAAGGGAGGATGGCCAGGTCCAGAACCAAAACTCCCGCTGGGGTATTTGGGAATCCGAGCGTGCAGGGCAGAAGGGACAGGGAGCCCCGGAGCCGCGTTCTCCCTGGAATGAAAGCGACCCACGAGCCGAGCACGTTCGAACGCGGCTCCCCGGGACCTCTGCTAAGACAGCGGACCGGAGTCGCAGTCGGAGCAGGGACGGCCGGGGCAGGGCAGTGCCGCCAAAGGACTGCATCTGGCCGGCAGGGCCAACCAAGCTTAGAGGCCGCGTAGACACCTACCGAGGTCCGCCAGCCCAGCGTTCACAGTTGTTGCAGCCTCGTGGGCTTCCGTAGGAAAGCGCGGCGCCCGGCCCAGCAGCCTGGCGCATGCGCAGACCCGAGAGGCCGCCCCGGCACAGCCCACATCCGGCGCTCTATAATTGGCCCCACCTCCAAAGGGCGGGGCTGTCTCATGGTCCTGGGTGCTGAGCTTGCGCGCTTTGGCTGTGCACGCTGGTGCTGGGTTGGTGGAGGTCGGGCTGTCCCTGGAAAGTCCCAGATAGACGCGACTCAGGTGAGTGATCTGGGGTCTGCAGTTTCCGACCCCGACTTCTTGCTCAACACTAGCACTGCGGGGAAGCGGCCCGTGGTCTGCGAGAGCAGCCAGTTTGCCCGCCTGGTTCTCTCTCTCTCCGAGCTTTGTGGGGTAGTTGCGGGCTGGGCCCGGGGTGCCCCGGGAACTGGACCCTGGGCCTCAACGTCGACCTCCTGCCCGCGGAGGCTCCGGGGCTTGCGGGGCGGTGTGGGACCTTTTCACCTGTTGCGCCTTGGGTTCTGGACGCTTTCAAGAGGTGGGTCAATGAATGGCCCGTGGGGACGGGTGGGGGCGTGTCGAGGAGGGACTCTGGGGTATTCTAAGCGCGGACTCGGGCGGTGAGTTCTGGTCCAGCCTCTATGGGACCCTGGCCCTCCCTGTGCCAGGAACCTCCGCGGAGAAACCTGGGAAGTGGTGCTTGGTTTTTAGGGCAGTCATGGGGATGAGGGGTGATCCTCTACAGCACTCAGAAGAGTGTGTGACTCCTGGAAAGTGATGCAAATTGTTCGCTGCAGCAAGGTTTTCGTCAGCATATTTTCACAGTTTTCTGTGTGCCCTGAGTGGGTAGTGTCTTCATATTATTAAGGTAATTGCCTTTATGATCCCTAAGGATATTCCATAATTAACTTGTCATTTGTTTGTGGCTTAATTTGTCCTTAGATGTAATTGGCCCAAGGAGCATAAAATCATAGGCAGTTCATTTGCCAGAAGCCAAGATTTTGATTTGAGTTTCAGTTTAAATGTATTCCTACAGTTGACATTCTGCCAGTTTTAGCCACTAGATGAGTATGGAAATAAACCTGTGAGTGTTCTTAATTTTACTAACGCTGTGTTTTCCCTGAAGAGATAACCAGTGGTAAATACATGAATATAAATATATACAATCTCATGTGTATTTGATACTGAATTAAAATAACAAAGGAGAGTAAATGCTTCAGTTAACTTTGGTATTGTGATTACTTTGTTTTTTAGCATTGATCAAATAGGAACCAAGAATACTGTCACCTTAATGGAATTTTAACTTTTACATTTTTTTAAAAGGAAGAAACAAAAAGTTATCTTAGACTCTTTTGAGTGATACTGCAGCTCAAGCTTTGTTCCAGTGCTTGTGTGTGTCACAGCTTTTTGCAGGTGGATGGTATGATTCCCTTTTTAAGGATGCAGGAGCTGAGAAGCAGATGAGTTGAACTTGCCTGTGGTATGCACTTATGAAGTACAGATTCAAGACTACGAAGTTTGACCTATAGATCTGATTTTTGGGCCTTGGGACTAGAGTTTTATTCCTGTACCCTTCTGTGGTTTGATGAATTCTCTTTTTTAGGCTCATTTAGAGTGAGTCCTAAGAAATTTGGAGAAAGCTGTTTCATATTATGTTTGGGTATTGCACTATTTTTTTAAAGATTGGGGGAGGATTAATACCTGTAGTTTGTTACTACTTCATTAAAAAGAAAATCTTTTTTCTTTTCTGTTTTTCATTGTCACATGTAGCATATGCCTTGAGGTGATGAGGAGGTTTTTGTTACTGTACGCTACACAACGAGGACAAGCCAAGGCCATTGCAGAAGAAATATGTGAACAAGCTGTGGCACATGGATTTTCTGCAGATCTTCACTGTATTAGTGAGGCAGATAAAGTAAGAGCCTTTACTCTGGATTTTACTGTTTGTGCATTTAAGTCTTTTTGTTGGGATGTGATGTTTGTTAAACAGCAAAGTAAGACGCTAAATAGCACCATAATCTTTTCTTTTAGCAGTCAGAAATTTACTTTTTCTAAGATTTCAGTAGCTTTTCCCTTTAGATAGAATTATGCATTCGAATTAAACTAAATGGTCTCCTCTGCCTTTGTGTCACTTGCATTACATATGGCTGGGTTTCTGTTTATGCTGAAGATGTCAGAGCTGTAGTTTTCATGGTTTTTTTTTTTTTTTGGAGACAGAACCTCAAGCTGTTGTCCTGGGTAGAGTGCCATGGCATCACAGCTCACAGCAACCTCCAAATCCTGGGCTTAAGCGATTCTCTTGCCTCAGCCTCCCAAGTAGCTGGGAGTACAGGTACCCGTCACAATGCCTGGCTATTTTTTGTTGGTTGCTATTATTGTTGTTTGGCAGGCCCAGGCTGGCCCAGGCTGGATTCGAACCTGCCAGCTCTGGTGTATGTGGCCATTGCCTTAGCTACTTGAGCTACAGATACTGAGCCCTCACTGTTGTTTTTCTTGACTAAACTATTTTATTTGTTGCCTCCTGGTCTTGCCATTTTAATCCTGAATGCTTATGTATCTTTTCTTTTAATTTCTGAGTTGCCCCATCTTCTCTTTTTTTTTTTTTTTTTTGAGACAGAGCCTCAAGCTATCCCCCTGGGTAGAGTGCCATGGCATCACAGCTCATAGCAACCTCCAACTCCTGGGCTCAAGTGAGTCTCCTGCCTCCGCCTTCCAAGTAGCTGGGACCACAGGTGCCCGCCACAATGCCCGGCCATTTTTTTGGTTGCAGCCATCATTGTTGTTTGGCGGGCCCGGGCTGGGGATTCGAACCTGCCACCTTAGGTGTACGTGGCTGGCGCCTTAGCCAATTGAGCCACAGGCACCGAGCCCCATCTTCTC
>CAUYQV010022669.1:0-12372 GCA_963574575.1 Galagoides demidoff
GGCGGGTTCGGATCCCCAGCCTGGGCCCGCCAAACAACAATGATGGCTACAACCAAAAAACGGCTGGGCGTTGTGGCGGGCGCCTGTGGTCCCAGCTGCTTGGGAGGCAGAGGCAGGAGACTCGCTTGAGCCCAGGAGTTGAAGGTTGCTATGAGCTGTGATGCCATGGCACTCTACCCAGGGGGATAGCTTGAGGCTCTGTCTCAAAAAAAAGAAAATAGCGGGGAGTTGAGGCAGGCGCCTGTAGTCTCAGCTAGTTGGGAGGCTGAGACAAGAGAGTTGCTTAAGCCCAAGAGTTTGAGGTTGCTGTGAGCTGTGATCCCAATGCAGTCTAGCTGGGGTGACAAAGTGAGACTCTGTCTCAAAAAAAAAAAAAGTTAACTACTAGAGAATCTAAAATTACAGATGTGGCTTGCTTCACCTTTCTAGTAGACGGCTGCTTACCGTCTTCTCTTGTTAGGAGAAAAAAGTCTTAAGACTCTTTCATGCTGCATAAGGAATTTGGGCTCTGCCTGAAGCTTTCTGACCCATCAGGCCGTGGTGGAGCACTATGTAATTAGTAGATAGAACCAGAACCACAACAAAGAGGCAGTCATGTGTCTACAGGCAATCATGGTAATAATGTTACCTATTAAATAATTCTCCTTTAAAATTTTAATTTTTTTTTTTTTGAGACAGAATCTTGCTCTACCCCCCCAGGCTATAGTGCATTGGTGTCATGATAGCTCACTACAACCTCAAACTCTGGGGCTCAAGTGATTATCCTCCCTCAGCCTCCTGTGTCGCTGAGACTACAGACATTCAGCACAATGTCTAGCTAATGTTTCTAGAGTCTTTTCTTGCTCAGGCTGGTCTTCAACTCCTGGCCTCAAGCAATTCTCTGCCTCAGTCTCCTAGAATGCTAGATTATCAGGCGTGAGCCACCATGCCTGGCCTAAAAATTGAATCTTTAGAATAAATTTGGCATATGCAGTGATGAGCACTGAGTTTGGACAGCCCCTTATGGACCATCAGCTCACCACCACTGTCATCCATTGCTCTCTGGGGAGCAGGCCTTACCTGTTCTTGCCAATGCTGATCCTCACATCGCCAGGAATGAAATTAAAGACAGATAACACTGTAGCAACGCCGTTCATGACCCTGTCCTTTTGAATCAGGAGCTCCTCTCCCTTTCATCACTTATGTATTCTCATTCTTGAATCTTCTCTCCTTTCTCAGGCTTCCTTTTATGCTCGCTAATCTTTCTTCATTCCTTTCTCTTTTCCCTTTCTGCCTCTATTTTCTTTATAATTTTTATAATTTCCTGAATTGGCAATTTATTCACATCGTTTAAACAGTAAAAAGTTCTCAAGGGCCCGGGCACAGTGGCTCATGCCTTTAATTCTAGTACTCTGAGAGGCCAAGGCAGGAGGATCACTTGAGGCCAGGAGTTTGAGACCAAACTGAACAACATAGTGAGACCTGCCTCTACAAAGAAAAGAAAGAAAGATAGATTAGCTTGGCATGGTGGTGCATGCCTATAGTCCCAGCTACTCAGGAGGAAAGAGGAATACTTGAGCCCAGGAATTGGAGGTCAGGTGAGGAGGAGGCTCATGCCTATAACCCTAGCACTCTGGGAGGCCGAGGCGGGTGAACTGCCTGAGCTCACAGGTTCTAGACCAGCCTGAGCCAGAGCAATACCTCATCTCTAAAAATAGCCAGGCATCGCAGCAAGCTCCTGTAGTCCCAGCTACTCGGGAGGCTGAGGCAAGAGAATTGCTTGAGCATAAGAGTTTGAGGTTGCTGTGAGTTGTGACGCTATAGCACTCTACCAAGGGCGACAAAAGTAAGACTCTGTCTCAAAAACAAATAAAGAAAGAAAGAAAAAAGAAAGGAAAGAAAGAAAAAGAAAAGGAAAAAAAAACTTCCTCAAGAGTATACAGGGAAGAGTATGCTTTCCCAGGTAATCTCCCAGCTTCTATCTCTCAAGACAGCCCTTGTGTCCAGTTTCTTGTGTATCCTTCCAGAGATATGTGACACACATCAAAACAAACACATATATGTAGAGATACATGCTCTTTTTTTTTCCTCAAATGGCAACATATTATGTTCTGACCCTTGCTTGTTGCAAGTAACGATGTATCTCGGAGATCATTCCCTAGCCATACATGAGGCTTCACTTTTAAGGCTATATAAAATTCTGTTACGTGCCAAACTGTAAATTATTTCACCAGTTGCCTATTGAGGAACACTGAAGTTGTTTCCAGGCTTTTGTTTCACCAAAAATGCCACAATAACTTTACACATGTATCATTTTGCATATACTGTAGATATCTAAAGGATAAATTCTCTCAAGCAGAACTGCTGAGTCCAGTGGATATACATGTAAGTTTGATTGATTTTGCTGAAATATCCCCCAGTTTATGCTCCTATCAGCAATGTATGAGAAAAATCTATGTCCCTATGTTCTTACCAATACAGTGCTTAAAACGCTACAAGATTTTTGCCAACTCAATAGATTAAAAAAATAGCTTTTTTGTATAGTTCTAATTTGCGTTTTTCTTACTATCACGATGGAAAGCATATTTTCATATTTCGTGAGCTATTTATATTTCCTTTCCTGGGAGTGTCTTTCCTGTTCTTTATTTTCCTTTTGGACTATGGACTTTTTTCTTGATTTGTAGGAGATCATTATATACTAGGCATGGCTAGCTCATAATTTTTTTTTTTTTTTTTAAAGATTTCAGGTTTTTTAGTCATAGAATCAATGTCTTTTCTGTGGAAGAAAAATCCTTTTTTAAACAGAAAATGGAGCCTCTTACATTTGACATAACAAAGTCTCAAAATAAGCCATCGCCAGCTCACCTGGACTTTGGGGCCCCCTCCAGACACTCTGGAGATGTAACTCATGATGTATTTGGCAGCCACTGTCTTTCCAGCACCACTTTCGCCACTGAGGAAAGAAAGACAAAAATGTCTAATTATGAAGTGGATTGTGACCAGTCCTCTCCCATGCCCCCCCCACAAAACTAACAAAAATAAAAAGAAAACAGACAAAAAGAATTCACACACTCCCCCTACAATGTTGGTTAAGAAAGTCAAATCATGGCAGGATTAGGTCACCTCTGTGACCTAGGTGAGCAACATTAACATGGTGTGAACCAGAATCTTAATAATTTGCATTGGGTATAGGAAAAACATTTAATCTAAGTGCCTAATAATAGGGGGCGTGATTAGGAAAATTATGGAATATCACAAGGGCGAAGTTACAACTGACCTGAAGACCGTTAACACGGGGGGGTGGGGGGAAAGCAGATGCAGTGATGTTAAAGGAAGTAAATCCACTCAAATTATATGGGAAACATGGTTACAAAAGTATTTTTTAACTACATGAATTAAAAAAAGACTGGAAGCAGAAGTTTTGGTCAAGATAAAGAGACTATGGGACCCTTGTTTTCATTCATGATTTGTAAAACTTCTTGTAATGTATATATTTTTTCCTGCAATTAACAAAAGAAAAGAAAAAGGAGGCACTCCGAGGTCTCAAACCATGTGCCTGGAACTGATGCAAGCGTCCTTATTTTAGAAGTTCTAAAATTAAATGATGAGGCAATATTAATCACATCCTGAGTAACAAAGACTACCTTCCGTTTGTTAGCCTGGTGCATGGGGAAATCCTTTTGTTAATAGTATTTAGTCTGCTCTTCAAAATCCCCAACCATTCTTCCTTCAAAATCCCCCTGAATTGATAATGACCTCAACTCAAAACACGCTTAAGTCAGTCCAATTGCTCATCTCCTGGTTGGTAGCCTTTGTGTTCCTGGGATAGAATTAAAGCAACCCATGTCATAGAAAATGATGGTGGGATTCAGTGCAGAAAATTCAGGCCACTAAAGTTCCTAAGACCATATTTTTGTTTGTTCTTGGCGATCAGGAATTTTGGGATGGCTCGGTGCCTGTGGCTCAGGGGTTAGGGCACCAGCCACATACACCGGAGCTGGTGGGTGGGTTTAAATCCAGCCCAGGCATGCCAAACAACAATGACAACTACAACTAAAAAACAGCTGGGCGTTGTGGTGGGCACCTGTAGTCCCAGCTGCTTGGGAGGCTGAGACAAGAGAACTGCTTAAGCCCAAGAGTTTGAAGTTGCTGTGAGCTGTGACTCCACAACACTCTACCTGGGGCGACACAGTGAGATTCCGTCTCAAAAAAAAAAAAGAAAGAAAGAAAACAATTTTGGTGCAGAGCAAATGTCCTTCTGTGAATATCCAGCCTAATTAACTGCTATCAATTGTTCAGATAATTTTCCCCAACAAAAGGGAAAACATTTGCTTGGGGTACAGCCAAAGAAGATGACCCCACCCCCCAAAAGCAAAGAGAAATAAATTTTAAAATAATTTGACATTTCAAAACAAAACAAACAAAAGGTTTGAAGTAGTCATGTGGCAAAACTGAGAACTTTGGTGAATTTCCCTAAGCTAATGTAAGGTCTTTGATAAGATTACGGAGAGGAAAGAGGGCACCATCCTCATTTAGGGCTTAGACCCTCTGAAAGTCTGAACCCACTGATGCAGTTCCTCCACCTTTTTAGTGCCCAGCTCCCAGGCTTCCTGATCACTTGAATGGGGAAACCAAACTCAAATTTCATAAGATAACAGTGGCAGGTAGAAAACGAGCCAGGCTGGGATGAGGTGTCACCCTGCTTACAGAGGACATGCCTATTCACAGGCACAAGTAGGTCTGACAAATCAAACTGCACGAGGAAATTATCTTCTCAGTTATCCATGTAATCAGATGATTTTTATACAAGATCCAGGGTCCATACATATGTGCTCTCTCTCATTTGAAGCAGAGGTAAAGCATCAACAATGGAACTCCATGTTGTGAGTTGTAAAGAAGGAAAACATTTAAGAATATTGGGAAGTCCAAGGTTACATTGGTAAAATCACCTAGTGTAATATTACAGATAAGATGAATGAAGTACAGAGACTCTGTTAGTACTATAAAGACAATACCGCTAAGGTTATAAAGTGACCAGAAGACAAGGTATCGATAACACGTTTACAACTATAAGAACTGAAATCGAACAAGGAAAAAAAAATATTTCTGACTTGTTAAGATGCTGGTGTAGAGAAGATTCTTTTTCCTTTTCATATACTTTCTCTTAATGCTTTAATTTTTTTTTTTTTTGAGGCAGAGCCTCAAGCTGTCCCCCTGGGCAGAGTGCTGTGGCATCACAGCTCACAGCAACCTCCAACTCCTAGGCTCAAGTGAGTCTCCTGCCTCAGCTCCCAAGTAGCTGGGACCACAGGCACCCATCACGACACCCGGTTATTCTTTGGTTGCAGCCGTTATTGTTGTTTGGTGGGCTCGGGCTGGATTCAAACCCGCCACCTTAGGTGTATGTGGCTGGTGCCTTAGCCACTTGAGCCATAGGCACTGAGCCAATGTTTAAATTTTTTGAGATGGGCAACAAACCATACATTTCAGATTTTTTAAAAACAGAATTTTTAGTAAAAGAAGGGATACCATATCGCAATGATACTCAACACTGATTAATTCATTAGAATATTGTTCAGCTTCCTATATACCACCACGAGTAAACACATTTTCACTAAGTTTATATTTTCCCATTTAGACTTCTTTAGAACAAGCTGTGAAAGAGAGAGAACAAGTTCTACTGGAATTATAAAAAAAAGTACAGTAATCTCAACTGTGTCTTCAGTTAACAGTATAATCAGATATGAAATATTTTGTTTCTTTCATTGAAGTAGAAAAATAATAATGGGAAGTAACTCTTTTCATATGCTAAAATAAGCATGCCAGGTCTAAAAACAGGATATCTACATTCTCAGAAATCCTGATCTTCTTCAGGAGATTTATAATAATTAGTCCTGGCTAAGCATTGATTGGAATTTTCATTTCTTGGTTTCAATTTACAGGCACTTAAGAAGCAGTTTTATTGATCAGAGGCTGGCAATTTACTTAAAATATGGTACAACAATGGAATGTTCCATAATTATTGAAGCTTATAATAGTATATGTAACTATAATTATACTGACCCATTTGGGTTGGAAAAATATTGTTTCTTCTTCTAACCCAAGTAAAAAGAATGTGAAGATATCAGAGAGAATATGCAGCATATTGAAAATCATTCACTTTGCATCTTGGAGCAGTGAGAGCTTTGTTTACATTTATAGGCAGCCTTTCCTAATTTCATTGTCTTCACTTGCCTTCTAAAGTGATAAAGTGGGCTGGGGAAGGTGGCTCCCGCCTGTAATCCCAACCCCCTGGGAGGCCGAGGTGGGTAGACAGCTTGAGCTGGAGTTCGAGATCAGCCTGAGCAAGAGCAAGACCCCCATTTCTACTAAAAACAGAAAAATTAGCCGGTGTTGGGGCAGGCGCCTGTCGTCCCAGGTTCTCGGGAGCCTAAGGAAAGAGGATTGCCTGAGCCTAAGCGTTTGAGGTTGCTGTGATCTATGATGCCATGGCATTCTACCCAGGGCAACAGAGTAAGAATCTGTCTCAGAAAGATAAATAAAATAAAATGAAAATAAATTTAAAAATAAAATACAATAAAAATAAATAAAATTTTAAAAGTGACACAGTGGACCGAAAAGCAAAACAAAACAAATAAAAAGAAAAAACTCTAGAAATTAGGAAAATGTCCCAGTGGTTCCTAAATCTGGCAGTCCATCAGAATCCTCAGAGTATTTTTAAAATACCCATGTTTGGGCCCCTCATTTGACCTCCTGAATCCCAGTCTCCAGGGAAGTAGTCTAGGAAAAGGAATTTTCAAAAAACTCTCCACTTCTTATATAGCTGTCTGGGAACCAGCCAAGCCATTTTAAATCAGACTCAAGACAGACTTTATAGGAAATATCAATTTAAATAGGAACTAATGTAATATTTGCATGTGTGTATGTGTGTGAGCTATAGAAGTAGAAACATATGCTAAAATTTCAAAGAAACAGAAAGAATGTTCTGGGAAAAACTATTTACAGCAATATATTAATAACTGGATTCAAGGACCACATTGTTTTTCTGAGAAAGGTTATTCCTCACGTAAAAATCGATAGTGTTTTCAATTCGTGTAAACTTATTTTAGCAAAAGTAAAAATATTTCAGTTGTTTTGGTGGTTCTGAGATATCCCCTAGAATACACAGGGTCAATTATTCTTACTGTTGGAAGGAAGACTCCCCAGTGTACTCCCATCTTCCCATTCCTGGTCCCAAAATATCTCAATTGGATCAGGATCATAGCAACTCTAGTTCCTTTGTAACTGATTGAGTTAACATAATTGCAATGTTTTCTTTGCACTTTAGAAAGGACAAAAACTTAAAACAAAAAGCATTCATGTATTTATTCACTCAATGCGCACTAACCCCGCCCCCACCATGCGCTAAGCTGGAGGCCATAATGATTCATGGCTCCCGCCAGGGAGGAACTCACTTACTGCCTCTTTGGGGGAAGTCAGGCCCACAAATGCTATTAATAACCCAGGGAAGATGTGGACTCTCGGGTGGCATCCATCCCTGATTGGAGTGTAAGCTAGGAAAAGATTCCTACAGGAAACCACAACTCTTAAAGAGACAGGTACAGGTAGCCAGATTGGTGGGGGGGTGGGGGTGGGGTGGGGGGGGTGTGCGCATGCGCACACAAAAACTTCAATTTTTTTTGATGAGAAAAGCAATTTGCTCAAGGATGCTTAGCTCCTAAGTGGGAGAGGTAAAAAGGGGCTTGGGGCATTGTGACACAGGAGCTGAAGCTGTACTATCTCAGAGGAAGGGAAATATTCTGTTTCCCACCGTACCTCCATGAATAGCGCAATTCACAGTATGATCAAATTTTTAACTCCTCCTGAGACTGTGCTTCTACACAACCATTCAAGCAAGCCTTCCGCCAACAACATTTATTATCTCACACACAGTTGGAACTAACAAATGATAGCCTCCATCACTGTGATCACAAGACAAGATAATTCTGCGAGAACAAGAAACCACATCAAAGAAGGTCTGGACAGTCCTCTGGGATGATTCAAATCACAGCTTCCCCTCCTGGCAGCCCTACTGAATGCAGAGCAGAAAATAAGTCGGAGGGGAAGTATCATTGGTCACTGGGAGGTGGGGATGAGGGGCTCCCAGGGTTAAGGAGAGAGAGGTTCTTTATTAGGTGTTGTAATCATATTAAAAAATAATCCTCAGGGCTTGGCTTCTGTAGCTTAGTGGTTAGGGCGCTGGCCACATACACTGGGGCTGGTGGGTTTGAACCCCGCCTAGGCCTGCCAAACAAAAATCAAAACAAAAACCAAAAAAAAAAAAAAAAAAAAAAAAAGCCAGGTGTTGTAGTGGGTGCCTGTGGTCCCAGCTACTTGGGAGGCTGAGATAAGAGAATTGCTTAAGCCCAAGCGTTTGAGGTTGCTGTGAGCTGTGACATCAAAGCACTCTACTGGGGGCAACATAGTGAGACTCTCTCAAAAATAAATAATAATAATAATAATAATAATAATATTCCTCAGGTTGGGCATGGTGGTTCATGCCTATAATCCCAGCACTCTGGGACGCCAACGCAGGAAGATTGTCTGAGCTCACGAGTTCAAGACTAGCCTGAACTAGAGCAAGACCCTCCCTTAAAAAATGGCAGGGTGTTGTGGTGGGCACCTGTAGTCCCAGTTACTTGGGAGGCTGAGGAAGGCAGTCCCTTGAGCCCAGGAGTCTGAGGTTGCTGTGAGCTATGACACCATAGCACTCTACTAGGGCGACAAAGTGAGACTCTGTCTCAAAAAAAAAAAAAAAATCCTCAAGTATATGCCATGACTAAAGATATAAAATGCAAAAACAAACAGCCATTGCCAAAGCTGCTAAATACATGATATAAATTCACTCCTTAACATATGTATTAAGGAAAGTGTGAATAAGACAAAGAGCTGCTATTTCTTTCCACTGTTAGACAAATGCCCAGTTAATTAATGCTGTCACGCAGACAGAATCTTCACTTAGTCTGCCAAGAAAATGGCCCCATGGCAATGCTCATCTTGGCCCAGCCTGATGCAATAGGAAAAACCCAGTATTTAGTCTGAACACCAACTTTTAGCCCTAGCTCAGCTATTTATTAGGTCTAAAATTCTTTTTTAGTATACTAGCAGATATTTTATACTGCTCTTTAACAGCTGAAAAATATTTTGGGGAGGGGAGCAGGCATGGTAGTTCACACTTTGTAATCCCAGTACTTTAGGAGGCCAAGGTAGGATGAGCACTTGAGGCCTGGAGTTCAAGACCAGCTTGGGCAATATAGGAAGACTCTGTCTGTTCAAAAAATTAAAAAATTAGCTAGGCTGGCCAGGCTCAGTGGCTCATGTGTGTAATCCCAGCACTCTAGGAGGCTGAGGCCAGTGGATTGCCTGAACTCACGAGTTCGAGACCAGCCTGAGCAAGCTGGGTGTTGTGGTGGGCACCTGTAGTCCTAGCTACTTGGGAGGCTGAGGCAAGAGGATCACTTGAGCCCGAAAGTTTGAGGTATGTGAGGTATGAGGCACTCTAGCAGGGCAACAAAGACTCTGTCACGGGGAAAAAAAAATTAGCCAGGCATGGTGGTGTGTGCTTGTAGTCCCAGCTACTTAGGAGGCTGAACTAGGAGGAGTATTTGACCCCACGAGTTTGAGGTTGCAATGAGCTATGATCATGCCACTGCACTCCAGCCTGGGCAACAGAGTGAGACTCTGTCTCCAAAAAAAAAAGTAAATGAAAATTATTGATGTATATTTTCTTATTACACTTTCTTTACATTTCCTTGAGGTGGTAATTAGCATTTTGCAGATGAAGTGACTAACGCTTGCAGAGGTCACACACCTTAGAGCAGAATGAAGTGTCCACCCTGTGACTCACCCCAGAGATCTTTCCATTGCACCTCACAGCCAAGAGTGGTAACCTAACACCTGTACTCAAAGCAGCAGAGCAAAGTGGAAAGACTGTAACACTGGACACAGGCAGCCCTGCTTGCCACATTTCAAATGCAAGATGTTTAACAAGAGAGACTTTACCTCTTTTATGTTTACATGGATGGAGCCAAAACATACTCTTCTTAGCAAAGTATCTCAAGAATGGAAGAAAAAGTATCCAATGTACTCAGCCCTACTATGAAACCAATTTATAAACAACCACACTTCCATATGAATGCTATAACCCAACTACAGCCCAAGATGAAGACGGAAGGGGTGGGGAAGGGAGGATGGGTGGAGGAAGGGTAATTGGTGAGACCACACCTATGGTGCATTTTACAAGGGTATATGTTAAATCTACTAAGTGTATAATATAAATGTCTTAACACAATAACTAAGAAAATGCAGTGAAGGCTATGTTAACCAGTTTCATGACAGTGTTTCAAATTGTATATAAAACCAGCACATTGTACCCCATAATTGCATTAATGTACTCAGCTATGATTTCATTAAAAAAAAAAAAGATGTTTAACAAGTTTCATTACCTCTTTGAGACTCAGTCTCTTGATCTGTAAAAAGGGAAATAATAATAATAGCCAGTTTGCCTGCTCGGCATGAAGATTAAAAAGTATTGATTTAAAAGGATAGAAAAGAAGTATTCAAATAGGATTGCTATTATGATTATGGATAATACATCACTCAGGAAGCCCTCTCGAACAGTACTCCTCGACTGATGATAAAGGGATTTTAGCAGCCACTCAGACTAGAAGGTAATATTTGCAGAGAACTTGGGGAACAGGGTAAATCTGGGCCCTGCCTGTTCAAATCCACAGCCAGAGAAAGCCGCTGGGCAGCCTCCTCCCCCTATGAGCTGATAGTGTTGCAGGAAGACTAGGCCCAACAGAGAGAAAGAGCACCCAAACACCATAGTTATAAGAGGAAGGGCTTTATTCATCAGCCGGGAGCTTACGGGATAGAAGATTTCCAAATGGCCATGCTAGACTTTCCAAAAGTCTGCTAGACTGAAAAGGACTGGACTCAAGGACATTGACTTTCTAATTAATACTGGGGGTGAACACTGGGTGGTCACCCAGCCAGTAGCCCCTCTCTCAGACCACAGGATTGACATAGGAGCAACGGAGCCACTGCTGAACAAGCCTTTTGTCTCCTTTGGAAGTGTTCCATAAGAGGCCACGAAGAAATATACAGCTACAACTGCCCAAACCAGATCTGGTGTCCACCTTGGAAGTGGAGACTGTTTGTGACTCAGCCAGGGGAAGGACTGAGGCCCGAACTGGCCCAGCGGTGGCTGCAGGTCTGGGCAAAAGATAAATCTCCAGAGCTGTGCTCAAGGTACAGACTGCCAATCGGGACATCTAGAGATATGTGGCTATAAAGTTTCTAAGCGAAAGACTCAGATCTGCCAACAGTGAGTACCTTATCTAGGATTTATTATCCAGCAGGGAGGGAGAAATCTAGGCAGGGAGAGGCAATAAGTCATTAGTCGCCTCCCCACCTCCACAAGCCGAAGGCAAGTTTGGGAATTCCTAGGTGCAGTCAGTTTCTGTTGTCTTTGGATTCCCAACTTTGCCATCTTGTCTAGACCTCTGTATGAGGCAACTAAAGGAGAGGAAGGAAAGTCCTTAGAATGGTGAAGAGAACAAGAACGTGCCCTCTCCCAGCTAAAGATGGAACTAATGACTGTGGGTATGTTAACCCAGCTGGTTAGGTCCGGGTCAAGGCCTGTAGCCTACCTCTCTAAGCAGTTAAATGGAGTGACAAAAGGATGGCCACCCTGCTTACGGGCTCTAGCTGCTACTGCTCTCCTTGTGCAAGAAGCTGATAAGCTGACTCTAGGGCAGGATCTCAGAGTAGAAGTACCCCACTCTGTGGTCACTTTAATGGACACTAAAGGACATTTTAACCCAGCCACCCTCCTTCCAGCCAATGAAAGAGAGACTGAGCATGACTGTGTGGAATTCATAGATAATGTGTACTCTAGCAGACCTGACTTGCGTGACCAGCCTTGGACAGATGGAGACTGGGACTTGTATGTTGCTGGAAACAGTTATGCGACGGCACAAGCCCTGGCAAAAAAGCTGTCAGTCAGCGATGTGTCACCTGTAGCCACTTCAACGTCTGCCAAGAACCAACGGTACTCCCAGGAATCAAATCATATGGAGCAACGTCCTTCGAGGACTTTCAGGTAGACTTCACTGAGATGCCCAGATGTAGAGGGAACAAGTACTTGCTGGTGATGATGTGCACCTACTCCAGATGGGTAGAAGCATATCCTACCCTCATCGAGAAGGCACAAGAAGTCACCTGGGCACTCTGAGAGACATTATACCACAGTTTGGGCTTCTGCTGAAGATTGGGTTAGACAACGGGCCAGCATTCATCTCCAAATTGATCCAGAAGACGACTAACATCCTGGTATCACCTCGAAACTAC
>CAUYQV010022673.1:0-21196 GCA_963574575.1 Galagoides demidoff
CAATTATGAGAAAGACATGATGGCTATGTTAGCCAGTTGGATGAGAGTTTTCCAAACTGCATATGGAAGCAACACACTGTATCCTATGATAGAATTAATGTACACAATTATGATCTAATAAAAAAAAAGATTATAAAAAAATGAAGGAAAAAATTAAAAAAAAAAAACTTTCACTTTCATGGTATAAGTCCCTCTGCAGGATGCCACATGCCACATGCCCCACAAAAGTACCTAGTTACCTCCTAGTACTTGCCCCCGAACTCTAGCAGCAACCTCATAACAGAGCTGTAGCTCTTTTGGGACAACTGTGGGTTGCTCTTAAAAGAGTCTTTGGGTCTTGGTGCTCAGGGATCCTGAGGCAGCTCACTTGCTGGTGGTGTACCGGATGACTGCCTTGTTGGCCTGAGACAAGGGGATGTCCCCAGGCAGCATCAGGAGCAGTGCCCTGTGAATCTCTCTGGTGGTGACCGTGGAGCATTTGTTGTAGTGGGCCAGGTAGCCGAACTCTTGGGCAAATTGCTTGAATATATCATGAATGATTGAATCCAAGACACTCGGGCCTCCCAGGTAGGCTGAGGCCCTGGTAGATTTGACTCAGGACCCTGGGGAAATGGGTGGCAAAACCTGCCCCTTCCTGGATGCAGGGGCAACTAGCTCCTTAGGTTTCCCTTCCCTTGCACTTGTGGCTGAACAGGGAACTCCCATTTCCTGGCCTGGGAATGAAAGGGATTGTAGCCATTCATTCAGGACCCAGAAAAGACCCAGACACAACCTAGACATGACCCAGACACAACCTAGACATGACCCAGACACGACCCAGACATGTCCCAGACATGCTGTCCCAGACACACTAAATGTAACTACAGAGGCCCCCCTATTTATACCCCTAGACAAAGAGCCTGAAGACAGACAAAGACAGAAAGAGAGAGCTTTTCTCTCCCGACATGGGTTTTTTCTCCCTGCTGGTAGTTTTAGTATTTTTCTATTCTTCTCTGTAAATAAATTCCATCTTACCACTCATCTTTAGTCTGTGGAGTCATTCTTCGAATCACGGAGACCAGAAACTATTGAAGATAAAATTCCAGTATCAGCATCATAGCTCACAGCAACCTCAAACTCTTGGACTTAAGGGATTCTCTTGCCTCAGCCTCCCAAGCAGTTGGGACCACAGGTGCCCACAATACCCAGCTATTTTTTGGTTGCAGTTGTCATTGCTGTTTAACAGGCCTGGGCCAGGTTTGAACCCACCACCCTAGGGGTATGTGGCCAGCACCCGTCCAACTGAGCAACAGGTGCCTCCTAAACCTCTTTTCTTATCAATTATCCAGCCTCAGGTATTCTGTTAGGGCATCATAAAATGCACTAAGTCATAGGATGAGTCAAGAAAAGCCTTTCTGGGCAGTTCCTCCTGAAAGATAGAGGAAGACGCTAGCATGATTCCTAATAGGGCCCCACACCAACCCTCCCCCTTCCTTCTCTTCCTTTTGTCCTAAGACAAAGAACTCAAGGGACCGACTTAGGCACAACCCTTCCCCCAGAAGAAATTCATGCCATAGGAGTAACCCACCAAAGAAGTCTACGCAAACTGAAATTTGCCCCTCCATATGTCCTCATACAAAAGTGGTATCTACCTGCCCCTGACAGGGCTACCACCTTTGCCCTGCCAAATGGGTCACTGTTCCTATCAATAAACCTGGCCTCAACTTCTCTATTCCTGATCTCGCTAACATTACCAGGACAGTTTTCATATGATGCAGATGACCCGGGACTGCTGGCTGACTGGTGGCTGGCTAGCAGCCTAGCCTCATCTTGCTACTGGCCTCCCTAGCCACCCGTTTCCACAGAGCCCCATCCCGGGCATGCCCAGACCCAAGTCCATAGAGCCACATGTTGATGAACAGGATTTCACCCTGAGTGCCATTTAAGGGTATGTAGGGCCCTAAACACTTTCAAACAGCACCTCTCTCAGCTTGCACTTGGTTCTGAGTCTTTATGTCCTCACATAAAGACTCCCTTGCTTCTTCATTTCCCTTCTTCATGTCTAACTAGCATATTTATTTGTTCAGTTTTCTTTTTCTTTGCAGCTTTCTTTTTTGGTTGAGGATGGGTTTGAACCTGCCACCTCTGGAGTAGAGAGCCAGTGCCTTACTCCTTTGAGCCACACAGACTACCATTTTTAGATGTTTAATAACTGAGAAGGAGAAAGAATAGAGAAAGAGAGAACATGGAACTGACTGCAGACCCAAAGGCAGACAAGTTTCATGAATAAAGAAATGGTGAAATGGTAGAAACAGACAATTCATATTTAAAAACATGAGGCAGGGTTAGGACTAGGCTATGTCTCCTGGAGGCATTTCCCGGAACCTGACACTGGGACTCTGGTACCCCTGTAGCCTGCCTGCCCACCAGCCTAGCCACTGGCTGCCTCCTTCACTTCCTGAGCACACCAAGAACTGACCAGTGGCAGATGGGGCAGAGGCCTGGGCCAGGCCTGGGTCTCATGCTCGGCTGCTGCCTACCCTTATGGGGCTCTTTTACAGGGGGCTGACTCACATGTTGCTCATCATCGATCTAGCCAAGTGGCTGCACACCAACTGCCCCTAAGTCTACATTGTGCCTTCCACAATGTTCAACATCCCCCTCAAGTTCATATTGAGATTCCTTAAGGGCCCTCCACTGAATGATGAAGGCGTGACCTCAGGCTCACCGTATCCAACAACACAAAGCAAGGACAAAAGAAGTCCTTTTGGCACCTGCTTAGAAATTAAAACGGCAGGGAGGATCTGACTTGGACAAATCATTACTTAGCCTTAACAAAAGAATGCTGGAGTTGAGAACACTTCCTGGATTAATAAACTTGTGGTTGATATAAATGGAAATTCAACAGATTGAGATGTTATCATTGGAAATGAAAAGTGATCTGAGGCGGCTGACCTCTTGCTTCAAAATGGCAATAAACTGCTTCCATTGTTAAAAGAATCAATAAGAAATTCAGCTTCCGCAACTACTCCAAGTAAACCTGTGGGATTGTTCTCTCTTCCTACAGAAGAGTGTTCTACTGTAGTGCCCTACAGTTTTGAGGAAGCTTGAGTGAGGGACTGGCTGGGAAGAGGGACCAGAACCATGGGTAGCCACAGAGGACAGTGCTCCAAAGAAAAGTCTGGGGTGTCAGGAATGCCATGCACTCAAGAACTGTCAGTAATGGGAATTTATAAGGATGACCCACCAAGTGCTTTCCCTGAAGGGGTGGGCTCTGTGTTGGAACCATCTCGCCTGCGTTCTGTCCCGTCTGAAATGCTGTATTCATGTCCTGAAGTAGTCATAAATTATGGGACAAAATGCATGTTCTTTAAATGCTTAAAACCCATGTTTTCAGAGCAAATAATAGAATATAAAAAATGCTCTCAAGAGTAGAATGTACCTCAAGTGGTCTGCAGGTAGCACGGGGCTAACTGGCTCTATGATCTTTTGAATTAGCAAATCCATTCAACAACAACTGAGGTACAAGAAGAACAATAAAAATAGGTTAATTTTAAAATTTGTTTTAGAATGATTGCTTTCACATTAAATCTCTGTGGAAATCATACAACCCTTAAGTTCCTGCTTTGGTTTCTATGACCAGACAACCTAAGATGAGCTTTACCTCAGAGAAAGCTAGTTAGTGAGGAAGGAAATTTTGTAGCTTGTTTTAAAATGTGCTTCAAAGACATTCAGGATTGGGATACCATTCAGGACAGTATTGATTTAGCCTGAATAAACATCAGACTAGATCATTCTGATTTTATATGAAGTTCTCTACATATATTCATTACCCATTCTGAAGGGCTACTGTCACACATGCTCTGTGTCTCTTCAACTTATATCTGATCCTCTAATGGAAGTGGATACTTGTAAAGTCTATCCAGCTTTGCCATTATTAGGCCTTGACAAGTGTTAGATAAGCTGTTATCATTTCTGCATTTTGCAGAATAATTTTGGTCTGCAGCAAAATTTGATTTTCTCCCTTTCTCCCACGCCCACCTTCCTCTCGAAATGCAATTCAGTTGGAGATCCTAAGGAGAAAGATGAAATATTAAACTTACCTTTAGAATAATCATTTCTCAAAACTAGAAACTCAAGAGGTGCTACCTAAATAAAAAGGACCTTGATACTATTTAAAGTAGCTCAGTTCTAAAGATGAAAATCAATTTCTTCCCTTATAAAAAGTTTTCAGGTTCTAGGAATTGGGGTATCTTTTAACCTAAGATTTTTCTGAGGTAACTCTTTTTCTTTGTTGGTAATTTTAATAAAGGTGATTGAAGTGTATAAGATTTTAAGGACTCACAAAATGAGACTTAACCAATTTGGAATTGCTGATTGCATATTATCATTTTATAGGGTGTACCAAATTACTATGCTGTGAGCTATTTTAGTTTTTGAGGAAAATGAAAAATAAAATTTGTTCTATAATAAATATATCTTAAATTAAAAAATATATGAAATTGAACAATTAAGTTCTACATCTCCCTCTAGCAAAAGGACTACTATTGCTGACTATCACTATGGTCACCACATGGACAAAGGGAGTACTTTAAATGTGACCCTAGTGATACTCAGCACTGAAGTATGTAGCACTTTCCCTAGGATGAATTAGAGAACGTAATTGTCAGACTTCCCACATCCATATTGAACATTCCAAAAGTCTGAAATACATATGAAATGTATGTATATACATTAAATATGACTGCAAAGAGAAAAAATAGAAAGAACTGGATGAAAATGACACAGTCTCCATAAATGATAAGTCACCAGTGTGGCCAATTATTATTTCTTTCTCTCTGGACTTTACTATGCTTTCGACACTGTTTAATTTAGGTTGGATTTTCCTTGAAGTCGAAATTAAAGTTCATTAAAACAGTTGTTATGAAATATTTCAGATAAACAAAAATTACAGAATATCAGAGACTTCTAGGTAGTCATGTTAACAGATAATACCGTACAACCTCTGCAAGTTGACCACCCAAGGTCCTACAATAAAAGGATGAACATGCAGAAGTGGTCAACATAATGAACTAAGCCTATTGTACTGATACCTACATGTGATGATGTCCAGTGTTGAAAAACAGGTCAACTTAAGGAGGTGATCAGCAGAGGGAAGGAGCCAATTCCAGAGATTCCACTATATGTGTAAGTATGCATTTGCATGCATACATTACTATATTTCCATACAAAAGAAAATTCATCTTATATTCAGATTTGCAACTTCTATTTCTTGATGTAATAGGATAACTTTCAAACCCTAACCCCTCCCTCCTATACATTATTGGCAGTAGGGACTTTGCTGACATAATTAAGCTAAAGATCTCAAGAAGTGATGATCATCCAATGCCTGATGGTTTTATAAGAGAATGAATAGGGAGATTTGACACATGAAAGAAGACAAAGGAAGTCAGAGGCAGAGATTGTAGTGATGTTGTCACAAACCAAGGAAATCAAGAGTTACCAGAAGCTGGAAGAAGGGAAAAATTCTTGCCTTAAGCCTTTGGAGGGAATGTGGACTGGTGCATACATTGGCTTTGTATTCTGGCCTTGGTTTCCTACTTCCTAACTGTGAGATATTATATTTCTTGCATTTGTTATGGTGGACCTAAGAAACTACAACATTCACTGACAGCATGTCACCAGTGTCACTAATGGCAAGTAAACATAACTCTATATTCTATTTTCCCATGGCTACAGCAATACTAATATTATTAAAATATATGAAACAAGCCGGGAGTGGAGGCTCACGCCTGTAATCCTTACACTCTGGGAGGCCAAGGTGAGTAGATTGCTTGAGCTTATGAGTTCGAGACCACCCTGAGCAAAAGGAAGACCCTGTTTCTACTAAAAACAGAATAAAATGAAGCAAGAGGATCCCTGGATCCCATGAGTTAAAGGCTGCTGTGAGCTATAACACAATGGCACTCTTCCCAGGGCAACAACTTGAGACCATCTCAAAAATTATATATATGTGAAACAAAATAAAAATAACCAGTTTCTTCTATACCATATGATTTATTAATTATTGCTTAATACTCACAGCAGTGTTACAAGGGAGAAACTGTGGCTACTCCCCATTTTATAGATGAAACAGTGAGGGAAAGAGACAATGAGGACTTGGCCCAAGACTGAGCATTCACCAGTGGGACAGCTTGAATTTGTGTCCAGTACCTCATCTCCAGAAACTGTCAAAGATTTGTTGTTAAGTGAAAGAAGCAGGCTGCATAAGCATGCATATTCATGCATATTTGAGGAGGTCATTAAAATAATGCTCATCATGTTCACACACTGACATAGAAAACTTGACCTAGTGACAATAATGTCAGTCACCACAAGTACAATCATAATGATGCAATCCTGGGACAGAAGTCACAAGGCAAGCGGATAAAGAGTCAGTGGGAATTGAAGAATATAAAAACAGAATACAGGTAACTCTTTTTGGTCCTTAGAATTTGAAAGAGAAGAAAGAGACCTAGAAACAGGGCCAGATATGTGTATAGAGTGAAGGATCCTATACCTAAATGGGGATGAAAAGTTCAGAGAGGAATTTTTTTGTAACCTTCCATTCCTTGAAAATTGAGAAAATATTCAAGTTAATGTGAAACAGCCATCTCATCTCAGTTTTAAACCTTGCAGTTGCCCATGTATTCATTTGCCTTCTGATCTTCTATAGCCACTTTGGAGAACATGTGACACCTCCACTGGAATAATAGCAGTTTTAAGTTCAATACATATTTCCTTATTGGTCAATAAAAGAAGGGACAATTGTGAGAAAGAAATGCCAGAAACAGTTGAAGTTTTGGCTCTAAGGGAGACAGTTATACTTAAAATACTGGTGTAATGTAGATGAATACTACATGATCTGAAGGTCCTGCACTGGTGATTGCAGGATGGGTCTGCAATGTTACCAATAAACATATACTATTCACACACCCAGCAATCCAGGAGCTGCCATCAGGCAAATACCAAACCTTGCTTCCCTGGTAAGATCTACCTCTGAGCTCAGCAGTTAAGTTCAAAGACACACCTATCTTCCCTACATGGGGAACTAGATTTGAGACAACTCAACGACATGATGTTGAACAGCTCTTATGAGATAATGAAACACACAATGAATATAGACAACCTCTGCTTCCAAAACATGGAACCTAAGGAATATCAGAGAAATACTTTCCTCCTTAATGTACATATATGTGTACTCATCAGGAGAAAGAGTGAGAAATTACTCCCCTAGGGTACTCTCCACTATTTTTCCTTCATAAATTTTAACATATACAATTTTAAAGACATATTATTGAAAATTAAAAGATTTACAAATGAAAATAACACTATTGATGTACTAACACAGAGAGAAGTACTTGCAAACTACATCTCAGATATTGGCTTATTATCTATGATTTGTGAATGGCATTCTGTTAACAACATGTCTGGCATCCATTTCAACTGAAATTTTCATGAAAATATACTTAAATAATAAACATGTTATGATATACCAAAACTACAAGTACTAATATGGTATAATAACAAATTCCAAGAATAATAAGTGGAAAAGACAATTTGAAGAAAAATAGTACTGTGATTCCTATTTTGGACAAGACTGTGAGTGTAAGTGTATTTATTCACATACACCTCAGGTACGTGGGCCCCATGAGGAGAGTATGCATCATTCCCTTGACAACAGAAGCTTTCCAACCAGAAGTTTGGAATCAAGCCAGTTAAGAGATGCAGATTAATTTCAGTTTATAAATGTACTTTCATATAATGTTTGAAATTTTGTATTCAGGAAAACAGTTTTAATAAATCCTTCTGCAAAGATTGACAAAAGTAATGTACATGTGTTCATTCGATTTGAAAGTATATTAATTATTCAATTTTAAAGTGAAAGGAAGCAGATAATATTGAATTGATATTCTTTGTGTTTGTTTCTGTCTCATTTCACTTAATCACCTGAATAAACACAGGTCGGCTTCATATTCGAGACAGGCCAGTGACGGAATCAGTATACATTTTAGATGTCCCAGGAAAGGACAGATACAGGGAAATTGCTACCATGAGCTGAACAAGTCGAGAAAATATTTTCTTAAAGCCAAGATCCCAAACTACCCCCACCATACTCCTTACTGAGCTCTGCCATGGTTGCTGTAATCACAGATCTGGCCACCACAAGGTATTCATTTCTATTTAGGCTTTGTTTTCAAATAAAAAGGAGTAAATTTCCTAAAGAATAACAAAAGACTTAAAACGGTTTGTTTACTATGTTAACACATCTCTTTAATAATAGCCACTTGCATATTAAAGTAGTTCCTTTGTTCGCCACAAATCTATAGTCCATTCACTGATGTATGTCTTCTCCAATCAGTGTAGACTGAGGAGTTCACCCTATGGATGGCTTTCTCCCAGGAACAGGGTACACTTCCTTAAATACAGCCCCCTATGGAGGCTTTCCAGGGCTTTTCCTACCCCTGAAAAGGCATCTGACCTCCAGGACCATGGACACAGCTTACCAGACACCACTCCAATACTCTATACTCTCTTAATCTCCTCATACCTTTCCTGACCTGCCCTACGCTTGCTGGGGAATGCCAAAAGGGAAAGTAGAATACTTAACAAAATTGAGCAAATATTGGTCTTGGAAGCAAATCATAACAAATGTCAAGAATGCTTTCATTGAATATTTTCAAAATAAGGGTACATTTAGCTGCAATTTTCCAGTTTTCCATTGTATGGAAAATTTAAGGGCAGCTATTTGAATGCACTAGAGATGCTTAATGATTAATCCCATGGATGCCACAGGATATGTATTTAGTCTTCTTTTTACACTGTGAAGGAATGTAAACCTGAAAGAGCCAATTCTTCAAGATGGATAGTGAATAGTGATTTAGATCTAAATTAAAACAGAGCCAAAGAATCATGTGCTGACTAGACACAAACGTATTGCACCTTCCAGAGAACACATCTTTTGAACTTTGGACATGCACAGCTCCCCAGGCTCAGGCAATCACAGCTCAGCTGTCTTAACCAATCGGGACTCATCTCTATTGACCAATCAGGACTCAACTGAATTGACTGATCAGAACTATGAAAGTTTCAATCCTTCATTTGTATAAACTGAACATGTTGGAAAATCTGGACAGCACATTTGGTTGTCTGAGATGTTTACTGCAAAATTGATTTGCTGCATGTTCATTTTTCCTGTGAAGAATACCATAACTTTCATCAGATTCTTAAAGGGTTACAGACACATAAAAAATTATCAATAAATAGGGCCTTCCATTCTTTTTTTTTTTTTTTTTTTTAGACAGAGCCTCAAGCTCTCCCCCTGGGTAGAGTGCCATGGCATCACAGCTCACAGCAACCTCCAACTCCTGGGCTCAAGCGAGTCTCCTGCCTCCGCCTCCCAAGTAGCTGGGACCACAGGCACCCGCCACAATGCTCGGCCATTTTTTTGTTGCAGCCATCATTGTTGTTTGGAGGGCCCGGGCTGGGGATTTGAACCCGCCACCTTAGGTGTAGGTGGCTGGCGCCTTAGCCGACTGAGCCACAGGCGCCGAGCCCTTATCTTTCATTCTTATAAGTCAGTTTACTCATAGAATTATGGGAAAAGGAAGTAAATTTTTAAAAATGTAACTCTTACTGGATTTTTCTCATTATAGAACACATGTTCACTGTAAAAAATTCGGAAAATATATTCATGCATAAGGAAGAAAAATCTTAAAAATCATTCATAACTTCTGAACCCTAAAAATACACTCTGGGAGGCCATGGTGGGTGTATTGCTTGAGTTCAGGAGTTTGAGACCAGCCTGAGCAAGCGTGAGACCCTGTCTCTACTAAAAACAGAAAAACTAGCCAGGCGTAGTGGTGAGCTCCTATAATTTCAGCTACTTGGGAGGCTCAGGCAAGAGGTTTTCTCAAGCCCAAGAGTTTAAGATTGCTGTGAGCTATGACTCGAGGCCACTCTATCCAGGGTGACAGTGAGACTCTGTTTCAAAAATAAATAAATAAACAAATAAAGAAACAAACAAACCCTAAGAAATACATTGGCAATATTCTAGAGTGTTTCCTTTCAGTCTTTGTGTATGTTTATACTATTAGGGTCATATTAAATATTATATTCTGGGTTTTTACTCATATTGTAAAATTTTCCCCTTGCTTTATGGCCTGAATTGTGCTCTTCCAATGTTTGTCTGTTGAAGCCCTAAGCCCCAGTATCTCAGAATGTCAATGTGTTTTGAGATTGGGTCTTTTTTAAAGAGATGGCTTAAATGAGGCCATTAAGGTTAGCTCTATTCTAATCTAATCAGTGTCCTTATAAGAGGAAATTTAAACATACAAAGATATAACAGGGCACATGCACACAGAGAATAGACCATGTGAGGACACAAGAAGGTAGTCACCTCACCTCAAGCAATCCACCGGCCTTAGCCTCTCATGATACAAGGTTTATAGGCATGAGCCACTGTGCCTCTGCCCTCTTTTGTGTAGCAAACCATTACATATTTGACTATTGTCTGTGCCCCTTTTCTCTCTCTCTCTTTTTTTTTTTGTCTTTATTGGTCTTTATTGGTGGTGGGAGGAGGCTGCAGAGCAGCACCAAGGAAGGGAGAAAAAGAGAAGAGAAGAGAGAGAAGGGAGAGAGATGAGAGAGTGGAGAAGAGAAGAGAGAGAACAGAGGAGAAAGGCGAGGAGAGGGAGGGAGAGAGCTGTGGCCCTTTTCTCATTTGCCTCTTTTTAGATTCATCTTATCCAATAGTTCAATAGTTTTGGCTTCTTTAGTCAATGCTCATGTGACAAAGTTTCTCATAAACTTCACATCTCAGTTGCCTTAACCTAAATTTGCACTATAGTTTGCAGTGGACTTCCTCAGATTTGGAGCTCCGGGTGAGGTGTATGCTTCCAGAGCCCCCCCACCCCATGAAATATAGTGAAATCAAATGATCTAGCAGTCCTTTTACTATAACTAGGTGGTTTTCACTCCCATTCTCTGTAGACACTCTTTGAAACGTTCCCTTATTACTCTTAGGTTGCTGCTCTGTCCCTGTTCCCTCCCATTCTGAAGATGTCTTTCATGAAGAAAATTGAAGCCAGTATCAGTTCCTCTACCTCACAAATTTATTTCCATTTGTGCTTAGTCTTTCCTGTTTCCCTCCCTCTGTGAAGGGTGATCCTTCTACCTGTGCTCAGAGTCCTATGTTCTTCTATCCCTATAAGGACCTGGCTAAGCCAATATTTTTCTTTCTCTTTCTTATTTCTTCAACCCTTCCATCTCCATCACAGGTTCTTGCCCTCAGCCAGTATACGTGCTTTATATCTACTGTCTCATGACAGTTAAATTTATTTTTATCCTTTTTATTTATTTATTTATTAATCATAACTGTGTACATTACTGCATTTATGGGGTACATTGTGCTGATTTTAAATGGAATGTTTACATAAAACTGGTTAACATAGCCTTCACCTCACTTAGTTGTTGTGTTAAGACATTTATACTGGGTGGTGTCTGTGGCTCAGAGGAGTAGAGCGCTGACCCCATATGCCAGAGGTGGTGGGTTCAAACCCAGCCCTAGCCAAAAAAAAAAAAAAATTATAGTTTACTCTTAATAAATTTGACATGTACCTTTGCAATATGCACTATTTTTTTCCATTTTCATAGATAGAATTCATTTAAACATTTTTATTACTATTTCTTCTTTTTTTTTTTTTTTTGAGACAGAGCCTCAAGCTGTCACTCTGGGTAGAGTGCTGTAACATCACAGCTCACAGCAGCAACCTCCAACTCCTGAGCTCAAGCGAGTCTCCTGCCTCTGCCTCCCAAGTAGCTGGGACCACAGGCGCCCTCCACAACGCCTGGCTATTTTGTGGTTGCAGCCATCATTGTTGTTTGGTGGGCCCATGCTGGATTCGAACTCACCACCTTAGGTGTATATGGCTGGTGCCTTAGCCACTTGAGCTACAGGTGCCTACCCAGCTAGCTGGAATTTTGATGGTTATTTCCTTACATCTGTAGATGAATTTGAGGAGCATTGCTATCTTAACAACATCAAGGGTGGTGCCAGTGGCTCAAGGAGTAGGGTGCCAGCCCCATATGCTGGAGGTGGTGGGTTCAAACACAGCCCCAGCCAAAAACTACAAAAAAAAAAAAAATCAAGTCTTATGATTCGTGAACATGTGATATCTTTCCATTTATTTCTTTCAACAACTTTTTTTTTTGAGACAGAGTTGCACTTTGTCACTCTTGGTAGAATGCAGCTCACAGCAACTTCAAAGTCCTGGGCTTAAGCGATTGTCTTGCCTCAGCCTCCCAAGTAGCTGGGACTACTGACTTCTGCCACAATGCCCAGCTATTTTTAAAGACGAGGTCTCTGTCTGGCTCAGGCTGGTCTGAAACCTGTGAGCTCAGGCAATCCACCTGCCTTGGCCTCCCAAAGTGCTAGGATTACAGGCATGAGCCACCTCAACCGGCCCTCCTTAGGATTTTCTGTGTACAAAATCATGTCACCTGTAAATAGAGACAGCTTACTTTCTTTCTCAATGTGCCTTATATTTCATTTTCTTGCCCAATTGCCCTAGATAGAACTTTTAGTATGTTATGGAGTAGAAGTGGCAAAAGTGGATATCCTTGTGTTTTTCCCTATCTTGAGAGAAAAACTTTCAACTTTTGACCATCAAATATGTTAGTCGTGAGTTTTTAGTAGTTCCTGAGCACTGTTTCTCTCTCTGTGGTACATCTCTGAGCCTCTGCTCTAGAGATTGGAGTGGGGACTGTGACATGTTTCTCTTGGAGTATCACATCCGTTTTATAAACAGAGAACCGAGAGGGGCCAGTAGCCTCTGGTTTTATTGTCAGTGTGGGACCTCCGCCCTATAAGCTAGCTAGGACAAGAGTCATCAGGGTGCAGTATTTTCCTCTTGCTGTACCTAGGTAGAGCCTCCACCCTAAGAGTTTGGGGCTCGGTGGGGGAAGGGAGCCCTCTGGGAATTAAGCCTCTCCAGCTGGAGCTGGGGATGTTGTGAAATGTAGGAGGTCTGCCCTTCCTGGGAGGATACCATAGCCTTTGGGATTTAGGAGAGGAAGTCTTGTGGTCACATCTGCCTGGAGTGGAGCTTTCATTATGCTGAATGGGGTGGGGGAGGGTCTTGGTCATTGCTCAAGTGTCATAGACTTCTGTTCATTTTACTGGGATTTAGTAGTCTTTCTTGAATAAATGTTTCTTAATTTGCTCTATGCTCTTAGGACAATTTCAGAAAATTTAAATAGTTGTGGGTGTGCTTAATTAATTTTCACTAGTTATGAAGTTTCACTGGAGAGTGGGCCTGTAGAGCTCCTCAAACTGCTATTTCGGAATGAGACCTCCCACATTTAAAAACTAGACTGTATTCCATTGAAAGGACCACTATTTAACATACTGATTGACATTTAAATCATTTAAAATACTTTGCCATTGACAACAGTGCTGCCCCACAGCACGAAGGCTCCTGCCTGTAAAACCTAGCACTCTGGGAGGTCAAGGCAGGTGGATTGCTTGAGCTCTGGAGTTCCAGACCTGCCTGAGCAAAGTGAGACCCCATCTCTACTAAAAACAGAAAAACTAGCCAGGCATTGTGATGGGTGCCTGTAATCCCACCTGGGGAGGCTGCGGCGAGAGGATCAGTTGAGTCCAGGAGTTTGAGATTGCCCTGACCTATAATGCCAGAGCACTCTACCCAGGGTGACAGAGTTAGAGTCTGTCTCAAAAGAAAAGAAAAGAAAACAGTGCTGCCATTAACAAGCGTTTATATACACTGGTATATCTGTAAGATAAGTTTCTTTTGCTGGGTCAAATGGTATGAATGTAAATAACTTTAACAGATGTTGCCAAGTTACCTTCTGTTGATGGCTTCTATCAGTAATACCTAATGGATTATCTATTTCCTCATACTTGGGCCATCAAACTTTGGTTTTTGCTTACTTTATATGAAAAATTATTTTAAATATAGTTTTAATTTTTTTTTAAGAGAGTCTCACTCTATGCTCTGGGTAGAGTGCTGTGGCATCATCATGGTTCACAGCAACCTCAGTCTCTTAGGCTGAAGCAATCTTTATGCCTCAGCCTCCCAAGTAGCTGGGACTGTAGGTGCCCACCACAATGCTTGGCTAGTGATTTTTTTTTTAATTTTTAATAGAGACAGGGTGGGTCTAACTCTTGCTCAGGCTGGTGTTGAACTGAGCTCAAGCAATCCACCTGCCTCAGCCTGCCAAGAGTGCTAGGATTACAGGCATGAGCCACTGCCACTGGCCTGTAATTTTCCTATTAAAAGTGAAATTAAGGATGTTTTCAAAAGCTTATGAACCCTGCATTTCTTTTTCTTTTCTTTTCTTTTTTTTTTTTTTGAGATAATCTCACTCTGGATAGAGTGCTGTGGTGTCTGTCATAGCTCACAGCAACCTCAAACTCCTGGAGCCCGGGTTTCCTTTACTGGGTACTATTGAGATGGTGGGCAAGAGGGAGACTCAGCCCACCAGCACTGATACCCACCTTCTTTCCCAAACACTGGGGAAAGTAAAAACAAGAAGGATGAGGTAATGGGGCAAAGATTAGTAAAAACAGGATGAGGCCTCTTTGTTGACACCACTGGCACCTTAGGGTCCTGCTGACTCTCTTGTTCTAAAAAAAAATATTTTTCTTGCTGAACTAGTTGACCAGTAAATGTTATTAACCGTAGTGCCATAAATTTGCCTCTGTACATAAACCAGTTGTATTGTTTTTTAGCCTGCATAAATCACCCTATGAAAACTGTTCCCAAGCTGGTCTTCACTGCTCTTCTGACCTTAGAAGGCAGTCAGGCTGGCCAGTCTTAATAAGGCCTCCTAATTGCCTTCTTCAATTTGTCTGGTGGTCTCATCTCCCATACCATAACACTATTTGTTGATGGAAAATAAATCATATCCTGTAAAATAACTTAAAGGGGTATATTCTGAGCCAAATTTGAGGACCATGACCCAGAGCCACACCCTAGAAGTCTTGAGTAAGTGGACTCACAGTGGTGGGGATACAATTCGGATCTGTATATTTTAGGGAGACAGGAATCACAGGGGAGGTCATAAATCAAAATGTGGAAAACATATTCGTTTGGCCCCAAAAGGTGGGACATCTGGAAGCAGGAGCTTACAGGTGATGCATGGGTTTAAAGATTCTTTAGCTGACATTTGCAAGAAAGACCAGGAGTCAGTGAAAAGGAATGCTTAAGATAAAGGGTTTGTTTATTAAAGACAAAAGTACCTGACAGACTCAGGTGATTTGTTGTGTATTTGGAGGGCCTCCATAGCCGTAGGCTTGTTAGTGAATCACAAAGAGCATCTGTAAGAAGGGGAGGACACATGATGAGACAGGTCTGATCTTTCTCCTGGCTAGCAGCTCAGTTTCAGGGATCCCCTTGGCAAAGAGGAGGTCTAGTTAGTCGCTGGGGGAGGAGCCTTAAGATTTTATTTTAGTTTGTATATTTATATCTTTTGTTTATCTTAAAATTTTCTTATTGATATGTAGAAACTTTTTGTAAATTGGGAAAATTAGCCCTTTGCCATATGAATTGCAAATTATTTCATTCACTATGTCCTTTTTTTTGTTTTTTTAAAACAGTGTGTCACTATGTCACCCTCGGTAGAGTGCTGTACCATCACAGCTCACAGCAACCTCAAACTCTTGGGTTTAAGTAATTCTCTTGCCTCAGCCTCCCAAATAGCTGAGACTATAGGTGTCCACCACAATGCCCAGCTATTGTTTTGCTGTAGTTGTCATTGTTGTTTAGCAGGTCTGGGCTAGGGTGGAACCACCAGCCCCAGTGTATGCGGCTGTCGCCCTAACCACTGAGCAACAGGTACTGAGCCTCCTTTTTTTTTTCTTTTTGAGGCAGAGTTTCACTTTGTCACCCTCAGTAGAGACCTGTAACATCACAGTTCACAGCAACTTCCAACTCCGGGGCTTAGGCAATCCTCTTGCCTCAGCCTCCCAAGTAGCTGGCACTACAGGAGCTCACCACAACGTCTGGCTATTTTTGTTGTTGTTGCAGTTTGGCCAGGGCCAGGTTTGAACCCACCATCCTCGGTATATGGGGCCGGTGCCCTACCCACTGAGCCACAAGCACTGCCCTGTTTTGTTTTTTTTTTTAATTTTACATTTTGCCATTTAGAATTTCCTTTATTTTTATATGGTCAAATATACAAATCTTTTCTTTTTTTTATTTTGAGACAAAGTCTCAAGCTTTCACCCTGGATAGAGTGCCATGGTGTCATAACTCACAGCAACCTCCAACTCAGGCCCAAGCAATCCTGTCGCCTTAGTTTTATTTTTATTTTTAGTAGAGTCAGGGTCTTGCTTTTTTGCTCAGGCTGGTCTCAAACTCGTGAGCTCAAGCAGTCCACCTCGGCCTCCCAGAGTGCTAGGATTACAGGCCAGAGCCACCACGCCCAGCCTATAATCTTTTTTTTTTTTTTTTGGCTGGGGCTGGGTTTGAACCCACCACCTCCAGCATAATAGGGGCTGGCGCCTTACTCCTTTGAGCCACAGGTGCTGCCCTTTTTTTTTTTTTGAAATAGTTTCACTCAGTTGCACCGGGGAAGAATGCAGTGGTGTCATAGCTCACAGCAACCTCAAACTCTTGGACTCAAGCAATCCTGCTGCCTCAGCCTCCCAAGTAGCCAGACTATAGGCCCCAGGGACAATACCTGGCTAGTTTTCTTTTTTGTTTTTAGTAGAGACGGGTCTCACTCTTGCTCAGGCTGGTCTCAAACTCCTGAGCTCAGGTGATCCACCTGCCTCAGGTCTGGCCTAAGTTTTATATTTAATTTTTTTGTTGATCAGGAATTTATTTTGGTACAGGCCAAGAATGAATGATGTTTTCTTCATCTCTGTGTCTCCAGTACCTAACATAGTTACTGGCCCATCGTAGGTTGTCTGTAAATGTTTGAATGAACAGTATAGATACTTTTATTATCTTATCATATTTAGTACCTGCCTTACTGTGGCATAACATATCCTTTTTTTTTTTTTTTTTGAGACAGAGCCTCAAGCTGTCCCCCTGGGTAGAGTGCTATGGCATCACAGCTCATAGCAACCTCCAACTCCTGGGCTCAAGCAAGTCTACTGCCTCAGCCTCACAAGTAGCTGGGACCACAGGTGCCCACCACAACACCCAGCTATTTTTTGGTTGCAGCCGTCATTGTTGTTTGGCAGGCCTGGGCTGGATTCGAACCCACCACCTTAGGTGTATGTGGCTGGCACCTTAGCCGCTTGAGCCACACAGGCACTGGAGCTGGCATAACATATCCTTAGGAGACCCTTCCAGTGAGTCACACTTGTATAATCCCCTCCTTTTGAATGCAGACAGAATCTGTGACTTGCTTCTAATTCATAGAATAAGGCAAAGTGATAGGATGTCATTCTCATCATTATATTGGGTTATATAAAACTCTATCTCAGCAGAATGGAGGGAGAGAAACTCCTGCAAGACTTAAAGAAGTAAATTGCTATAATATAAACTACCTATGGAAAGGGCCATTTGGCTGGGAACTGCTGGCAGTCTCTAGGAGATATAACCACAAGAAACTGAATTGTGGCTCGGCGCCTGTGGCTCAATCGGCTAAGGCGCCAGCCACATACACCTAAGGTGGCGGGTTCGAATCCAGCCCGGGCCTGCCAAAACAACAATGATGGCTGCAACCAAAAAATAGCCAGGCGTTGTGGCAGGTGCCTGTGGTCCCAGCTACTTGGGAGGCTGAGGCAAGAGACTCGCTTGAGCCCAGGAGTTGGAGATTGCTATGAGCTATGATGCCACAGCACTCTACCCAGGGGGATAGCTTGAGGATCTGTCTCAAAAAAATAAATAAAATAAAATTTAAAAAAAAAAAAAAGAAACTGAATTGTGTCATCAACCACGTAAACTTGGAAGAGCAACCAACCTCCAGCTAAGAATCCAGCCCTGGCCTACACTTTGATTTCAGCCTGGTGGGACCCTGAGCAGAAGATCTAGCTAATCTGTTCTGGGATTATTTTAAAATGCCAATTTGGCCAGGAGCAGTGGCTCAGCGGGAGGATTGTTCGAGCTCAGGAGTTTGAGACCAGCCTGAGCATTAGTGAGAACCTGTTTCTAGAAAAACAGAAAAATTAGCTGGGCATAGTGGCCAGCACCTGTAGTCCCAGCTGCATGGGAGGCTGAAGCAAGAGGATGGCTTGAGCCCAGAAGCTTAAGGTTGAAATGAGCTATGATGACACCATTGCATTCTAGCCCTGGTGACAGAGCAAAATTCTGTCTCAAAAAAAAAAAAGGGGGGGGGGGCAGAATTAGGAGAAAATGTAGCTTTAAAATTCTGTGATTTGTCATCCCAAATAGACAATGAAAATTCACTGGTTGTTGAAAGAACATTGTGTAAGGCCTAAAAACAGACTACCAGTGGATTAAAAAGTGACTGGAACCTGGCTCGGCACCAGCCACATGCAGTGAGTCTGGCAGGTTGGAGCGGAGCCCAGGCCAGCTAAACAACAATGACAACTGCACCAAGAAAATAGCTAGGCACTATGGCGGGCACCTGTAGTCCCATCTACTTGGGAGGCTGAGGCAACAGAATCGCTTGACTCCAAGAGTTTGAGGTTGTTGCGAGCTGTGATGCCATGCCACTCTACGAAGGGCGACATATTGAGACTCTGTCTTAGGAAAAAAAAAAAAAGTGGATAGAAGAGAAGGAAAGAGAGTAAACACAGATTGCTCTTCTGAGAAGCTGGGCTTTGAAGGAAAGGAGAAAATTAGCTTAAAAATGCAAAATTCAGGAAGAACACAGTGATAATATCTAACAGCAATATTTCATTAATTTAAAGATGTATATTTCTTCATGTTTTTAAAATGTCTGAAATTGGGATGCATGTTAAAATTAATGGACTCTCACAATTGCTGTCAGCCTGGAAGAAGTTGTGATGTTGTCCTTGCCTGACACCTTCTGGTAAGAGCAAAAAACTATCGGTACCAAATTTGCAGAATGGGTGGGTGTCAGCAACTTTGAAGAAAACAATCATAGGCGGGGCGAGGTGGCTCTTGCCTGTAATCCCAGAACTCTGGGAGGCTGAGGCAGGCGGATTGCTTCGGTTTAGGAGTTCGAGACCAGCCTGAGCAAGAGCCAGACCCTGTCTCTAAAAAATAGCTGGGCATTGTGGTGGCTGCCCATAGTCCCAGCTACTCAGGAGGCTGAGGCAAAAGAATTGCTCAAGAGTTTCAGGTTGCTGTGACCTATGATGCCACAGCATTCTCCCTAGGGCAACAAAGTGAGACTGTCTCAAAAAAAAAAAAAAGAAAGAAATAAAAGAAAACAATAGTAAACTATTTTTTCCCCGGAAATCATTAATGTTGTGAAACGCAAAAAGAATAAACCCAGAACATGTACAGAGGAGTGAAATAACAAACATAAAGATGTTTTAGAAATATTTATTTCATTTCATTGTTCTTTCTACTGTATGCACAAGAGTGAGGTATGATAAAAATCCATTTCATCTTATTTATTTATTACTTATTTTTTGCAGTTTTTGGCTGGGGCCAGGTTTGAACCTGTCACCTCTGGTATATGGGGCTGGTGCCCTACTCCTTGAGCCACAGGTGCTGCCCTCATATTTTTCATTTTTGGAAACAGTCTTATTTTGTCAACCTCAGTAAAGTGCTGTGGCATCATAGCTTGTAGCCGCCTCAGACTCTTTGGGCTCAAGTAATCCTCTTGCCTCAGCCTCCCAAGTAGCTAGAACTATGGTGCCTGCCACAACGCCTGGCTACTTTTAGAGACAGGGTCTTACTCTTGTTCAGGCTTGTCTCAAACTCCTGAGCTCAAGCAGTCTACCCTCCTTGGCTCCCCAGAGTGCTAAGTTTACAGACATGAGCCATTGTGCCCAGGCAATAATTATACATTTAAACGTTAATTGTCAGCCGGCTCATGCCTGTAGTCCCAGCACTCTGAGAGGCTGAGCTCAGGAGTTCTAAACCAGCTTGAGCCAAAAGGAGACCCTGTCTCTATAAAAAAAAAATAATAATAGCTAGGCAATGTGGTGGTGCCAGTAGTCCCATCTACTCCGGAGGCTGAGGTGAGAGGATCACTTTAGCTCAAGAGTTTGAGGTTGGCTCGGTGCCTGTGGCTCAAGTGGCTAAGGTGCCAGCCACATACACCTAAGATGGTGAGTTCGAATCCAGCCTGGGCCCGACAAACAACAATGACGGCTGCAACCAAAAAATAGCCAGGTGTTTTGGCGGGCACCTATGGTCCCAGTTACTTGGGAGGCTGAGGCAGGAGACTCACTTGAGCCCAGGAGTTGGAGGTTGCTGTGAGCTGTGATGCCATAGCACTCTACCCAGGGGGACAGCTTGAGGCTCTGTCTAAAAAAAAAAAAAGAGTTTGAGGTTGCTGCAAGCTATGATGCCAGGGCACTCTACCCAGGGTGACTAAATGAGTCTCTGTTTCCAAAAAAAAAAATGCTAAATTGTCTTGTGTTATAATTTAATTGGCAATATTTTGTTCTTTCTCAGTGGTGCATAAAATGTGGGTGCATCTTATAGTCAATGATATTTCATATTAGATGGAATACAGTAATTCTACATCTTGAACAATATCAGAGTAACATCCCAGTAGCAGTAAAATGCCAATTTGTTAGGCATTAATGTATTATATTCATCAGCAAACATTTACTACATGCCAGGTGCTGGATATAAAATGGTCAATGAGACAGACATAGTGTTCATTCTCATTGAGTTGAATTACCACGAAGGACAGAAGTTCCCAAACTTGTCCCTCAGAATCAGCTCCTCCCAATACTCCAAGAAGATCAAGCTAGGTGGTTCACACCTGTAATCCTAGCAACTCTGGAGGCCAAGGTGGGAGAATCCCTGAGCTCAAGAGTTTGAGATCAGGCTCCGCGCCTGTGGCTCAAGCCGCTAAGGCACCAGCCACATACACCCAAGGTGGCGGGTTCGAATCCAGCCCGGGCCTGCCAAATAACAATGACAGCTGCAACCAAAAAAATTAGCCAGGCGTTGTGGCGGGTGCCTGTGGTCCCAGCTACTTGGGAGGCAGAGGCAGGAGACTCGCTTGAGCCCAGGAGCTGGAGGTTGCTGTGAGCTGTGATGCCACAGCACTCTACCCAGGGGGACAGCTTGAGGCTCTGTCTCAAAAA
>CAUYQV010022674.1:0-11361 GCA_963574575.1 Galagoides demidoff
AGCAAGACCCTGTCTCCACTAAAAATAGAAAAACTGAGGCAAGAGGATCTCTTGAGCCCAAAAGTTGGAGGTTGCTGTCAGCTATGATGCCACAGCACTCTACCCAGGGGACAGCTTAAGACTCTGTCTCAAAAAAAAAAAAAAAGAAAGAAATTAAAAGACAAAACAGGAAATATATACAGTATTTATATATATATATATTATATATATATACATATATATAATCTTTTTGAGATGGGGTCCCAACCAGGCTAGAGCACATCATAGCTCACTGCAGCCTCAAACCTCTGGGCTCAAGTGATTCACCAGGATTGCTTTTTAATAAATAAGTCAGAAGGCTCGGCGCCTGTGGCTCAATTGGCTAAGGCGCCAGCCACGTACACCTAAGGTGGCGGGTTCGAATCCCCAGCCCGGGCCCACCAAACAACAATGATGGCTGCAACCAAAAAATGGCCAGGTGTTGTGGCAGGCGCCTGTGATCCCAGCTACTTGGGAGGCGGAGGCAGGAGACTCGCTTGAGCCCAGGGGTTGGAGGTTGCTATGAACTATGATGCCATGGCACTCTACCCAGGATAGCTTGAGGCTCCATCTCAAAAATAAATAAATAAATAAATAAATAAATAAATAAATAAGTCAGAAGTTGAATGCTCTTGATATGTAAGGGGAAAATCAATAGGAAAAAGATGACTGTCCCCAAAGGGAAAAAATATGTAAAGAACACAGGATTTTGTACAAAAATGTCCCCACTGATTATAATAGTAAAAACTGAAAATGGTGTAAACCCAAAACAGTATGAACACTTTTCATTTTAATCACAATGCTGTCACCTGCACAGTCATCGATAATCGTATTTGTCATAATATTTAATAATAAGAGAAAGTGCTCATGATCAAACAGGAAAAGGAATGAAAACTTTGATGATTCCAGTTATGTTTTGTTTTGTTTCTAAAAAATCGACAGTCATAGAGAAATAATAAATAGGTAAGAATTAACAAAAGGCTAGGAGTTAGCTAGCCTTGCACACCAAGGAGTTAACAGTAGTCATCTCTGCACATGGATTAATAATTTTATTTCTCCTTTACGTTTTTATGTTTCTCTGAATTTCTTCAATAGACACATTATTTTCTAATTTTGAAAAAATATACTTAATCTGCAATGCAACACAAAAGCAAATTCAGAGTTTTACATTCAGCTTCATTAAAATTTAATTCTAGCACCAAAATGATAAAACCATCACTGATATGCATTTTCAAAGGTTGTTGAAAATGACCTTTATTTTCCTATGGCTATAACAGCACCTATCTCACTTCGTAGTTGATTAGCCTACCTCTGCTCTCAGCTGCACCTAAAATTCCTTGGGGACAGGAATCTAGGCATTGTCACAGAACCAAGTCCAATTAATAGTGTCCTGCAGATGTTCATTGGATAAAGGGCTGGTAAGAATTGAGAAGTCATTGGTCTAGAAGAAACTGGACAAAAGGGGACAGAAAAGTAGATGACCCTTGAAGGATGACAGTGATGGACATTTATAAATGTGTTCATCTATCCACTGAACCTGCTAGTTAGTCCCAGACTCTGCTGGCTGCTGAGCTAGTTACAACACAGGGACGCGCCCAGAAGGCTTGCAGATTGGGGGTGCAGGCAGACAGGCAAAACGGGTGGGAATAAAATAATGACGTGAGAGCAGGGAGCACAAAGGAAGAAGCTGCCCATTCTGCCAACTCAGAGTGCAGCAAGAAAAGCAGCAGAGGGGGACAGGCCTTGAGGACAGCATGGGAGCGGGAGGATGGTGACACACAGCCTGGGGTGCAGGAGAGGCTGGGAGCTGTGGCCCACAGATGCTTCAAGCCTCTGCCACCCACTTGCCATCACCCGTGCCCACCATGGCTCACAGTCAGGAGCATCAGGGACCTGGAAGCAGGCACTCCTTCAGGCTTGGTGCCCAGAGGGCTCTCCAGGTGACCAGGGTCTAGGACCTGATGCCCACCCCTGCGGGAATCACATGTCCAGCTCCATCAGGGAAATTATTTTACCCTTGGGAAGAAACCCACATCATAGTGCCATCTCCTCATGGTGATGACAGGTGAACAGGAGACAGGTAGATGCGGACGTTATTTTTTCACCTTTGGCTCCCTGGTTTTAAGATGGGACGGCTCTACTGGATGAGCTGGCAGAACTTCTCTCAGGAAGTGCCCTGAAACCGTAACCTGTCTTTTGGATACAGGAAGGGGTTTTTTGTTTTTGTGTTTTCAGACAGGGTCTCACTTAACTGTTGCCCAGGCTAAACTGCCATGGTGTCGGCCTAACCCACAGCAACCTCAAACTCCTGGGCTCAAAAGATCCTCCTTCCTCAGCCTCCCCAGTATCCCCAGTAGCTGGGTTTTTTGTTTTTTTGTTTTTTTGTTTTGAGCCAGAGTCTACTTTGTCGCCCCCCGGGTAGAGTCCCCTGGAGTCACAGCTCAAAGCAACCTCAAACTTTTGGGCTCAGGTGATTCTCTTGCCTCAGCTTCCCAAGTAGCTGGGACTACAGGCAGTCACCACAACACTGGGCTATGGTTTTTAGAGACAGGGTTTCACTCTTGCTCAGGCTGGTCCCACCTCGGCCTCCCAGGGTGCTAGAATTATAGCTGTGAGCCACCTTGCCTAGCCAGGAAGGGGTTTTTTATTCATCGGGAAAATACCAGCACTTACCTCAGAGTCATTACAGGCTCTGATCTAGAATGCATTATTTGAAACGTAAGTTAATGTCATCTTCGAGCTGTCTCAGTGAGTTAGCAAAATGTGGACAGCAGCCCGAAAGTCCAGTGGGACTCTACAGGATGTGGTGTGACCGAGGCCCTGCCAAGCTAGCCCTGTGCCCTCCGACTATAGGAGAGAGCGCGCAGGTGCAGACCGAGCTCTGACCCAGCAGACCCAGCAGACCCCGCAGCCCGGACTGCAGATGGAAGTAGGGGCCAAGAGCCCAGAAATGTGGGCAGCTTTTGGAAGATAGAGCAGTCAAGGAAATGGACTGTCCCCTGGAGCCTCCAGGAGGGTCACAGCCCTGTGACACCTCAATTTGAGCCCAGTGAGATCCATGTAAGACAGCTGACCTACAGGACCGTAAGATCCATGTATGTCATTTTAAGCCACTACCTTTGTGATAATTTGTAATGGCAGCAAAAGTTAATACAAAAAAAAACGAGTTAACACAAAGATAATAATGCAAAACAAAATGTGCCCAATACCATCAAAAAGGTACAATTGGGTTTCAGTGGGATTCTGTGAAGGGAAGGCAGATTTTCAGCCGAGGGACTAGGCTGCATTTTCTGAGAAAGACGACATCAGAGCTGATTTTTGAAGATAATGGGCATTAGACGCAAGGAAAGGAGAGTCCACGTGCTACAGGCTGGAGGAGGAAGCAAGGAGAAAAGCTCCAGGACCAGAGTTTCTGAGAGCAGGTGGGGAGGTGGGGAGGTTTCTCCCAGTGTGGAAGGCACAGGGGCCAGGAAGCCCAAGAGCAGCCTGTCCCAGGGCCAGGGCCCCTCCGACTCCGCCTGGCTGAGTGGGCACCTGGGTCCTGGGAAAGGCTGGCATGTCCCCAGCTCTGACTCCTCCCCCACAGTCGAGACTCTGATTTTCTCCCTTATCCAAGAGCCTCCCGCCCCGACGCTGGAGCCCTGGACTTGTTGCTGGTTGGCATTTATAGCCTGGCCAGTGACACGAGGCTTAGCCACAGGAAATAATCAGAGAACAAAATAATATAGTGCACAGTATGAGAGTTAATTTGAATATCACAAAGTGCCGAATGCACCCTCTGAGTGACATGTGCACCGGGAGACCCCTGGAGCAAGACGTCACTGTTGGCTGATTGAGGGAGGGGAAGGCAAAGATTTTGTGAAGAGACAGGACTTGAGCAGCCCTGTCAGAGACAGACGTCCTCACACAAGGGGGGAAGGCACCTCAGGAGTCCAAGCAGCGGCATTGAGACCGACCCAGGCACGGAGGAGGCTATCCAGCCCCACAGGCCTGAGGTGTGAGGACAGGTGGGCAGTGTTGAGGCCTCAAAGTCCCTCCAGCAGCTCCCCTTGCTGAGAAGGTGGCAGCTGCCACTCTCTGGGCTTCCCTGGAAGGAACAACGTGTGGTCTCTCCATAACACCTGTTCTGCTCTCTTGATATTGACAGTTTCCAGAGGATGTGGGGCACCTGAACTGGGAGTCACACTCCCCTGCCCCCACACTGGGTGAGATCTGGAGCTTGGGTCAGCTGCTCCGAGGAGCTGATTAACCCCCTGGGAGTGCCGCGCCCTGCCTGAGAACTGGGCGTGCAGGTTGGCCCCCACCCCAGCCTCTGCTTGGATGCTGAAACCGGGACCAAACAAGAGGACTGCAGGCCACACAAGGCACGTGTCGGAAGGTTCCTCCAGTCCAGCGTCCCTGCCTACTTGACAGACAGCACAAAGGGGGACCTTAAGGTGCAGAAAAAGTACAGGATCACCCACATTGCCCAGGAAGGGAGGGAGTGAGAGTGTGAGCAAGGGGGGCGGCCCGGCTCCTCCCCTGGAGCAGGAGCAGGACGCGAGTGACGGACTGGATTCTCCAACACGGTGGTCACAGCCCTGCCACAGATGGAAGGCAGAACGGCATCCTGCTGCAGTTAAACCAGAGTGCTCACAGTTTCTCTTTATTCTTCTCTTCTACCTTGATGAAAATTCGTATGCGTGTGCATTTTACATTGCCAAAGGATAAACAGAACCCTGACTTATGTTTCACAGGGATGTCGTGTGCATTTGAGAGTTAGGGCATGTGTCTGCTGCTGCCGGGGAGGGTGGGTGTTCATGTTCCCCACGACCACGGCCTTGACAGTCACTCCCCACTCTCCCACCACCTCCCAGCCCCACCAAGGCCATATATCACAGAGGGTAAGCATTGCTCTCACCATTAAGGACTTCAACCAGCTGTGTTCAAGGGCCCTTAGGTACAGAAAGACGAACCCTCCCACAGCGGCCAGGGCGGAGGATTTGGGAGCCTGCAGCCTGAAGGCCCTTCTCAGATCTGAAGTGGAGCCTTTTGACTGAATCCACATTTTACAGAATGCTCTAGGAGGCTGAGGGGGGTAGATCCCTTCAGCTCAGGAGCTCAAGACCAATCTAAGCAAGAGCAAGACACCATCTCTACTAAAAATAGAAAAAATAGCTGGGCATCATGGCTGGTGCCTGTAGTCCGTGGTACTTGGGAGTCTGAGGCAGGAGGATCTCTTGAGCCCAAGAACTTGAGGTTGCTGTGAGCTGTGATGCCACGGCACTCTATCCAGAACACAGTGTGAGACTCTGTCTTAAAAAGGGGGGCGGGTGGTACATTAGACAAAGATGAAGCTTTTCTTGCCTCCTTTGGCTTTAAAAAAAAAAAAAATGAAATGAGAAGGTCTCATCCAGACCTCTTGGAGAAAGGGAAACCCCGAGCCCTGAGAAGGGGCCAGATGACTTGAGACAGGAAGACAGGATTTTCAAAAAAGTCAAAGGAATTGGAGGCGGTGGGGGAGGGGTGTGGAAGAGAAATGGATGAGCTCAGTGCATAATGTTATGTTTTAAACTGCATGCCTTTTCCCAGACTAGGTTATTAAATTAATTCAGAACTTATGCTCACACTTAAAAGATTTCTGTCATATTTTATGAACACGATGATCTCAGAGTAATTTGCACTGGAAGTGTGTCATATTAAATCAGGGGCACTAATAAACTTTATTACTTAAACTCCACATGGATCAGACGTGGCAGATAAACCATTCTACTTTCGCACTCGTCTTCATGCCATTGAAATATGGCCCCTCCTATGGCGAAACATAAATAAACTTGATAGCATTCCCTCCGCCCTGCCATAAATGTACTCAACTGGGCTGGAGGGATCACCTGCCCATCCCGCTCTCCCACACCAAAAGCTGGAGATGGGCATGGGAAGGCATGACCCAAACAAAGAGATTTCTTTGGGATTTTAAAACACTTCAACTTCCACGGCTTTATCACCTTCCACTCACTCTGGTGTGGCCTTTACGTTGGACTGTGTGAAGCTAGGAATTGTTTTACAGGTGCAAGTGTGATGTAAACCCTGGATGGTGAGTTACGAGACCTGAGTTCTCCTGGTTCTGCTACCAGCTGGCTCTGTGATCTGAGCACAAGTCAGACAGGAGGGTGTAATAGAAAAAGGATAGGTGTTAGGATCAGAGGTTTATTTCCATTTAACAGATGTTTTTGAGAGGATAACATGAGCCAGGCCCTTGGCGAGGCACTCAAAGATACAAAGATAAAGATGACAAAGAATTCAGTTAGAATCCCAGTAGGGTTGTTTGGGAAACTAAGTTAAATTGTTATGAAATATGTATTGACCTGTACCGTACCTTAGATTTAAACTATTTTGTGATTTTTTTTCATGTAAAAAATGTCTAAGAATGGCCAAGAAAATTAAGAATAATGGGGATGAACTTGCCTCACCAGATATTAAATAGAAAGTCATCAGATTCAGAATGGTGTCTTAGCAATCTTGGAAGCTCATATACAAACTTTCAACCCACATCCCAGAGGACATGGGAGTTAGGTAAAAAGAAGGGAAGTTACTGGAAATGTATATCTGGGGTCTGTAGGTGTCCTTACCCATGCAGGAGGCAGGTGGCCACCTCTCCTCACACTCAAGAAAACTGGAAGTCTTTTCTCTGAGAAAAATTAAACCAAAGAGGCTCTGAATTCAGATAAATGGGTTTACCAAAGGAAAGAAGCTAGGTAACAAGTAAAAATAGAGGAATTTAGTGGAAGTCTACTCCTTACACGGTGACACATAACACCATGGTGTTTCCTGCTCTGTTTCCAGAATGCAGGAAACCAAGTTCATCCTCACACACCCTCCAGAATTCTAAAGCAGGAAATCGTATGGGTACTTCTCTGGCGGGGGCGGGGGGGGGGGTGTAAGACCCCACACACTGACACCAGAGGGATACAGTGAAAAGGGTCACTGGTGACCTAATCTCCCCCAGCAATACCCCCCCCACACACACACACACAAACAGTCTCCACTTAAGAGAGGGCCAAGGGTCATCAGATCTTGAAGAAATCCTTCTCACAAAACATACAATAAAAAAAAAACAAGGCTCGGTGCCTGCAGCTCAAGCAGCTAAGGCGCCAGCCACATACACCTAAGGTGGCGGGTTCGAATCCAGCCTGGGCCCGACAAATAACAATAATGGCTGCAACCAAAAAATAGCCAGGCATTGTGGCGGGTGCCTGTGGTCCCAGCTACTTGGGAGGCGGAGGCAGGAGACTCGCGTGAGCCCAGGAGTTGGAAGTTGCTATGAGCTGTGATGCCATGGCCCTCTACCCAGGGGGACAGCTTGAGGCTCCGTCTCAAAAAAAAAAAAAAAGCATAACAGAAGAGATTTGGAAGGAAAATGGACAAGGCAATAATATTGTCAGAGAGATAAGATGACTTCTCATCCATAAAACAAAAAAGACCTAACTTGAAAACAAGAAAGAGCTCTTAGAAATTAAAGTTGATAACCAGAATGACATTCTCCAAAAGGATTAAAATTGAAAGTTAAGGAAATCTCCCATAAATTAGAAGTAAAAGGCAACAAAATAGAAGTAGAAAAGATATAAAAATTTGGCGTAAATGCAAAGAGTCAAAATATTAAATAATGAAAGATTATTTGCAAAGAGTCAAAATAATAAGTATTTTAGTCGGGTGAGGTGGCTCAGACTTGTAATCCCAGCACTTTGAGAAGCCAGGGAGGGAGGACAGCTTGAGCCCAGGGCACTGAGACCGGCCCAAGCAAGAGCAAGACCCTACCTCTACCAAAAATAGAAAAATTAGCCAGGTATACAGGTATCTCAGCTACTCAGGAAGGTGAGGCAAGAGGATCATTCTAGTCCAGGAGTTTGAGGTTGCAGTGAACTGTGATGATACCACTGCAATCTATCCTGGGATACAGAGCAAGACCTTGTCTCCAAAAAAAAATTTTTTACGAAAGTAAAAGGGAAAAAATTACGAAGTTATTGATGATAACGAAAAAACTTAAATAAAATTTTTCAGAATTAAAGAACATAAAGGTATTCCAAGTGACTAGAAGACTAGTAAAAAAAAAAAAAAAATCCATGTCAGGGACCAGCACTGGGAAATTTCAGAATAGCAGAGGTAAAGAGATGATGGACCAAGGGAGGGGTGCAGGGATCAGGTACACACAAGGTAATAAGAATCAGAACAGAACAAACTTCTCAAAAGCAAACAAGTAGATGTCAGATTATGGTAGGTCAAGGTCTTAAAAGTTACGAACACAAAACTCAGTTGCTCTTCTATACACTAACCATGAACAATCTGAAGCAATTAGGAAAACAATTCCATTTACAATAACATCAAAAATGATGAAATGCTTAGGAATACATTTAAAGAGCTGAAAGACTTGTAAACTGAAAACTACAGAATGTTGCTAAAAAATTTCAAGAAGGCACAAATTAAATGGAAAGACTGAGTTCATGGATCAGATGACTAAATATTGTCATGATGTCCATATTACGCAAAGCAATCTACAGATTCACTATTAAAATTTTGCTATTTTCAGAGAGAGGGAAGGAGCGAGGGGGTGGGGTCTTGGTGTGTGCCATACCTTTTGGGGGCAAGACACGATTGTAAGAGGGTCTTTACCTAACAAATGCAATCAGTGTAACCTGGTTTCTTGTACCCTCAATGCATCCCCAACAATAAAAAAAAGGTTTTTTTGCTATTTTAGCAAAAATGAGGGGAAAAAATCTAATGTAAACTTCATACAGAATTTCAAGGGATCCTGAATAGCCAAAACAATCTTGAAAAAGAAGAACAAAGTTGGAGATCTCACATTTCCTCATTTCAGTGCACACTACAAAGCTAAATAAAGTAATCAAAATATTGTAGTATTGACATCAGACAGATAACCAATGGAATGGACCGTGGAGCCCAGAAATAAATCCTCATGGATGTGGTCAAATGATTTTTGCCAAGGCTTCCAAGGCCACTCAGTGACAAGACCACTCAGTAGTCTTTTCACGTAACAGTGTTGAAAAAACTGGATATCCACATGCAAAAGACTGAAGTTGGACTCTTACCTTACACCATACACAAAAAGTAACTCAAAATGGATCAAAGACCTAAACATAAGAGAGCAAAGTATAAAACTCTTAGAGGAAAATATGGGGGGAAAGCCTCATGACACAAGACTCGCAATGATTTCTTGGATATGATGCCAAAAGCACAAGCAACAAAGAAAATATTGGTAAGTCAGACTTCATCAACATTAAAAACTTTTGTGCATCAAAAGATATTATAAGCAGATTGGAAAACCAGCCCACAGAATGGGGGAAAATACTTGCAATTCCTGTATCTGAGAAGGAGTTGATATCCAGAATATACAAAGAACTCCTATACTCAACAACAAAAAAAACAACCCTATGATAAAACTGGGCAAAAGACTTGAATAAACATGTCTCCAAAAAAGATAACAAATGCTTAATAGGCGAGCATATGAAAAGATTCTCAGCATCATTAACCATTAGGGAAATGCAAATCAAAACTGCGACGAGATACTACTTCATACCCACTGCAATAGCTACTATCAAAAAAGAAAAGAAAAAGAAAAATGGTCCAGGCATACAGGCACACTGGCTCGTGCCTGTAATCCAAGCACTTTGTAGGCTGAAGAGGGAGGATCACTTGAGGCCAGGAATTCCAGACCAGTCTGAGCAACATAGTGAGACTCCACCTCTACAAAAAAATCACACGTCTATGGGGGGAGTGGTGTGTGCCTGTGGTCCCAGAGACCCAAGAGACTGAGGCAGGAGGATCATTCGAGCCCAGGAGTTCAAGGTTGCAGTGAGCTATGATGATGCCACTGCACCCAGCCCAGGTAACAGAGCAAGATCCTTTCTCCAAAAATAAAGGGACAAAACAGAAAATAATGGGTGTTGGTGAGTATGTGGAGAAACGGGAACCCTGATGAGATGATAAAGCTGCCTTGGAAAATGGTGTGGCAAGTCCTCGAAAAATTACACATAAAATTGCCACATGCTCTAGCAATTCCGCTTCTAGGTATATTTGAAAAAAAAAATTGAAAGCAGAGATTTGAACAAATATTTGTATACCCATGTTCTTAGCAGCATTATTCACTGTAGCTTAATAGTAGAAGCAACCCACGAGTCTGTCAACAGATGAATGGATAAACACACTGTGGTATATCCATTCAGTAGGATACTATTCAGCAATAGAAAGGAGCAAACTACTGTTACCTGCAACAATATGGAGGTACTCAAAAAAATACTGTCTATTCATTGCAAGAAGCCAAGCATAAAAAAAAAAGCAAATATTATATGATTCCAATTATATGGTATTTCTAAAGAGGGCACATTAATAGAGATAGAAACAGATCAGTGCTTCCCTGGGACTCACGGGGGTGGGGGGCAGCCTAGGAAGGGAGACACACAGTGAATTGGCACCCAGGAGCCGTTAGGGGGAGATGGCAACATTCTAAAAGGATTTTAGTGTTAGTTGCACACTGTGTAAATTTACTAAACTCATCAAAGTGTACATTGAAAACAGGTGAATTTTGTGATATGCAAATTATATCTCCATAAAGTTTTTTTAAGTGGCTCAAATTGGTTATTCTTTCCAGCAAATACTGTATGACCTAAAAGATTTGTTGTAAAATTCTAAAAGCGAGCAGGCAGGGGTTGCACAGGCAAGGCAGGCAAAATGAAAACACATCTGCTGAAATGCTTTATACACCGAGAAGAAAGCATTGCAAGCTTTGGGAGGGTGCTCTGTCACAAGCCCATCCAGGTGGGTCCACGAGCCCTCCTTCCACAATGGGAAAAGATGGGCAGCCATGTCCCACCTCAGGACATTTGCAGGTGCTGTTTCCTAACCTCCCTGGAGACATCAGAAGGAACACTGGGGCAAGCCCAGGGTACAGGGTGGTGTTTTGCTTCACTGTCCCATGGCCAGTGAAGAACACAGAGATGAAAGAAGAAAGGAGGCGTTACCACAGGAAGGTTAGAGACAAGTGTGTGTGCACCTGCATGTACAGACCCATGGGTTACCATAGAAAGGTTAGAGATGTGTGTGTGTGTGTGTGCACCTGCATATACAGACCCACAGCGTTACCACAGAAAGGTTAGAGACAAGTGTGTGTGCACCTGCATATACAGACCCACAGTGTTACCACAGAAAGGTTAGAGATGTGTGTGTGTGTGTGTGCACCTGCATATACAGACCCACAGTGTTACCACAGAAAGGTTAGAGATGTGTGTGTGTGTGTGTGCACCTGCATATACAGACCCACAGTGTTACCACAGAAAGGTTAGAGATGTGCGT
>CAUYQV010022679.1:0-53727 GCA_963574575.1 Galagoides demidoff
TCCTTGTCTAGCTTTAAGTCTGTTGACTTCTTGCTGGGCCTGAACTGTTTCTTCAGCTTTGTCATAGCCTTTTACACCTCTGTGCCATTGCATATATTTTTGTGTCAGCCTGGAATACTCTTCTACTCCAACCAGTGAATAGCTACCATCTCTTCTTTTAAAGTAAAGCTCAAATGTAATCTCCTCTATACAGTACCAGACTGCCTGAACCAAGTCAATCACTTTCTTTTAGGTCATTCTGGCTTCCATAGCTCTTTGTTATTATCTCTATTGTAGCAACATCCTGTGGTAATTAAAATACAAACACCCAGTAATGACACTTTCTGGATATATGACCTTAAGCAAGTACTTAACCTCTATCAGCCTTATTGCCTTTGTTTATAAGATGGAGACAATATTAGTACCTATCTGACAGAGTTGTTTTAAGTATCAAATAAGATAATCTTGTGACTGGTTAATAGTACCTCACTGTAATATAATAATCTCTTTACAACTGAGCTACTTCACTTTTGTACGTACAATATCTAGCCCAAACCCAGGACACAGTAGGTCTTTAATATACATTTGCTGGAAGGAAGCAGACAAGATACCTTTCATCTACACTGAAGAGAAAAGAAAATGTTAAACTGGATAATATTTATGAGAATGGCTCATTAGCTGTCCTTGCTTTCACTCGTTAGTTAATAATCTTAGATCTTCAGTTTTACCAGCTATGAAATGGTAGCTCCCTTCCCTAAAAAGCTTATAAGTACATTAAAAAATTACAGGGCTGTAAAGCCTTTGGATACTACTTGGTATATAGAAACTGTGTGTACATCGATACTTCCCCCCAAAAGAGAAGAAAAATGACTTCCTATTTTAAGGATGTATATAAACTGTGAAATTAAAGAACTTTGGTTAAATAGAGAGCAGATAAGCCATTTAGTAGCATTTCTAGTGTCCTCCATATTCTGTATATAGTGCCAATACTTTGTTTTCAGGAAAATTCAGTTACTCAATTACTAATTCATTTCTGTTCTGAATTATTAAAAATAACAATACTGTTGTCTTCTTGAGATTCAAAACTTAATTATTAAAAATAGACACTGTTTCTGATGGGGCATGGTGGCTCATACCTATAATCCTAGCACTTGTGGATGCCAAAGTGGACAGATCCTTTGAGATCAGAAGTTCAAGACCAGCCTGAGCAAGAATTTTTCTACTAAAAATAGAAAAATTAGCCAGGTGTTGTGGTGGGCATCTGGAGTCCCAGCTATGTGGGAGGCTAAGGCAGGAGGATTGCTTGAACCCAGGAGTTTGAGGTTGCTGTGTACTAGGCTGATGCTATGGCACTATATCGTAGGCAACAGAGTGAGACTGTCTCAAAAAACCCCCACTGTTTCATTGTCATGAAGTATACAGCATCTCCTTTTTGTCTGTCTCGAAGTGAAATTTGGCAGTGGGTAGCAAGATTCTAGGGTTCTAGTTCAGGAACAAGTATTGACAGGTCGATGAATCCAGCCAAATTTATAGTTTTCCATATTTTTTGCAATTCAAGGTCTTAATTTGCAAAAAGAAAGTAAAAATATCTATGTGAAGATATGAAGGTTAAATGTGAAGGTTAAATGAATTATATCCATAAAAACATGGTGCTTGCAGGTAGTTAATGCTCTTTCTCATCAGGATTTTATGACACCATGTTTTATTCAGATTCACCTGTTTACAAATGGGTCTACCTCACTACCATGTGAATTCATCCAAAGCAGGGATTATGTCATACTCATTTTAGGATTCCTAGCACTTAGCGCACTGATGCATCAGAGGTGTTTAATACATATTTATAGAAGGAAGGCAGGCAGAAAGGATAGGAGGGAAAAAAGGAAGAGAAAAGGGGAAGAGAGAGAAAGGAAAGGTGGGAATTAAGTAGTAGATAAAGTTGAGTACCATGGAACAAAAATCTCTGGATGATACAGGTTATTATATTTTAATTATTTATGTTTTATCATATTAGTTATAATAATTATAAGAAATCAGCATCATAAAATACGTAGTTAAATTCTTCTTCATAGTTTTGAATGAAAAGAACCATATATATTCATGAAGAACCATTACTGAATGAAAATCACTTGTCAAAAATATAACAAATGTGATAGGGGACTGTGATTTTGATGGTATGTGTCACTCATGTCAGCAAAATGAGAGGAGTGTCACTATGTTTCAGGGCTCTTATATGGCACTTAAAAAACTGCAGTGTGCAATCTACTTGTTCTGTGACATAGTCAAGGTGATTTATCATGGGTAAAATGCATGCGTTTTATGCCTTTTTAGTGACACCCTTGACATATATGGTATAAAGTTGCAAAGCATTCTAATCAGAGATGTTACGCTTTTGGGTTACATAATTCAGTGTTTGAAAATACCCTATCTGGTATCAAGAAAAGAGCAGGAAGCTGTGACCAAGATCGTTTTCAGCTTTTTCACACAGAACCTTAGTAGTTCCTTCCATAAGGTGTGCTATGGATCCTGACTTACTTTATTTTAGGCTTTTTGTTGCTCTTGTTCTTTTCTCTTGATTAACAATTGATTGCATACTGGTTTGGGGTTTTTTAATTTTAAAAAGCTTTAACCATAAACACTTAGCATAAAAGCATGAGAAGTAATTCCTTTTTGCCATCTCCTTGCCTACCTTTCATTGTACCCCATCCACTTTTCCTCTGCAGGTTTGCATCCTCCAAACCTTTTCCAATGTACTAAATTTATACATATATGTACACATACATACACATATATTTGCTCATATAAAAGACATCTGGCTATGTATATTATTAAGCAACATGCTTTTTTTTTACTTAATAATGTCTCAGAGATCTTATCATATTATATGAATAGACCTCATTCACTCTAATAGTTCTGTACTATTCCATACCAGTTTTAACATAACCTATGTAGTCATTCTCCTTTTAAACAAAGTAAGTATGTTTTTCATTTTTTACTAGTATAAATAGTACATACAAATTCTTCTCTATTTACCTTTCCACAAAATAGAGCCCTAGAAGTGGAATTGCTATGTTAAAGGGCATATCATTTTTGAGTGCCTCTTAAAATAATCTATTACAATGTTTATTAATAATAGCCCTTTAGGCTTGGTCCCTATAGCTCAGCTGCTAGGGGGTCAGCCACATACACTAGAGCTGGCGGGTTCGAATCCAGCCCCAGCCTGCCAAACAACAATGACAACTACAACCAAAAAAAAAAAAAAATAGCTGGGCACCTGTAGTCCCAGCTATTTGGGAGGCTGAGGCAAGAGAATCACTTAAGCCTAAGAGTTTGAAGTTGCTGTGAGCTGTGATGCTATGGCACTCTACTGAGGGTGACAAAGTGAGACTCTGTCTCACAAAAAAATAGTCCTTTGTTTTGTTATTTTTTCCCTCTTTTATATCATGTTGGAATTCTGCTTTGATTTAACAGATCCTGCAAATACTTTGTGATATCATCATAAAGAAGCTTTAGTTTCTCAAAACAGAAGGGGGACAAAGGAAAGATTGTGCACTTTTGTTAATTTAATTAGAAAGTTTTTTTTTTTGAGACAGAGTCTCAAGCTGTCGCCTTGGGTAGAGTGCTGTGGCGTCATGGCTTACAGCAACCTCAAACTCTTGGGCTTAAGTGATTCTCCTGCCTCAGCCTCCCAAGTAGCTGGGACTAAAGGCGTCTGCCACAACGCCTGACTATTGTGTTGTTGTTGTTGCAGTTGTCATTGTTGTTTTAGCAGGCCTAGGCAGAGTTCAAACCTGTCAGCCTTGGTGTATGTTTGTGGCCGGTGCCCTACCCACTGAGCTATGGGCATTTGGGTTTTTATAATAACAAGATTTGTTTTAAAGTTGATTTTGGTTTAAATTTTATATTTATTATATATTGCACTACATTCGAGGAGAGTAAAACTCTTTAAATGAAGTAAACCCTCTAAAACATTATCCCACAACATGGACTTTAAGGTGCAGGCAAAAATGGAATGAAGTACTTCTTAGCAGATGAAACAATCGTAATCCACTTCTGTTAAAGCTCCACAAAGTGATTGCTACTAAATATAATGTACATTGTCTGGCTATTTTTTTTTTTGAACAAATGCTCCCATTATTTCCTTTCTGTTAGAGCAAGAGAGGCATTGAAAAATTCTTCAGAATTCAGAATTTTTTAAGCATTAAAAAATGAGAAATTTAGGCTATAACTACACGGATCATGTTGTGTTTTTAAAAGGTCATGGAGATTTCTAAGAATAGGAATCTATCACAACCTCCCACATAGAAATTTATAAATAATGTTCAAAGAGGGTTAAGGAACCAGGGCTGTAGAATTCTGCAAAAATATTGGATGATGTCTTATATTATGGGCCCCTGGGCTGTGGCTCCTGGACTTCTCCTGTAGTCTCCCTGCACCTTTCCCCACCTATTCTGTTTGCTGTGGTCACAAATGAGAATTGACCTTCTTTATGACTTTTATTGTTAAGTATGTATTTTTACACTGTAGTGGAAAATTTTAAAGTGGAAAATGGGTTCTTGGGGGACCAATGATGCCTTTCTCTGGCCCAAAGCAACAAAAGTATGAGCTGCAGTCTGATGTAGTCATAGTTCATCTGTCTTTCCAAATGATTCCTACGGAATTTCCTTCTTTTACTTTTTTTTTTTTTTTTGCAGTTTTTGGCGGGGCTGGGTTTGAACCTGCCACCTCCATGGCATATGGGGTGATAGCACCCTACTCCTTTGAGCGACAGGCGCCGCCCCCTTCTTTTACTTTTTTAATTAATTTAAAAAGACATAGATAAGGAAAACAGAATGAACTTAAACCAAAACTCAAAACTCCCCCTTTCCACACCTCTCAGAAGTACCCATCTCTTGACCCTTCCCTATTCTGTTGATAACAACTCTTTCTTTTCCTTCAGGCTCCAGTTAGTCATTTAAATAGAGTAAGTGTGTTTTCCATTTTTTCACTAGTATAAACAGTACATCAATAGACATTCTCCTCTATTTACCTTTCCGTAGGATAGAGACCTAGAAATGGAATTATTGTGTTAAAGGGCATATCATTTTTGAGTGCCTCTTAAAACAATCTATTACAACATTTATTAATAATAGCCCTCCATTTTGTTATTTTTTCCCCTCTTTTATATGACGTTGGAATTCGCTTTGGTTTAACAGATCCTGCAGATACTATGCGATATCATCATAAAGAAGCTTTAGTTTCTTGGAGAAACTAAAGAACCCTTCCTTAGTACATATTCACTCCCACAGAGAGTGTTCTATCTTGATTATCTCTACAGTTTGATATTACTCTCCTGTTTGTCTCTCACAGTAAACAATGAGGAAAGGAATTTCTCTTTATCTTCCTATCTCTAGCACCAAGTACAACATCCAACACTCAGAAAATGTTCGTCAAATGAACAGATAAATGAACAATTGACTGAATAAGTCAACTGGACAAACAATTCATTCTTAGATGTCACAAAGTGTATTTCAGTCTAGAGAAAAAAGGATGGTTTAGAGGTCACTGTCTATTTTCTGAGTCCATATTAAAAGCTACAGTTATTTAACTTGTACTTCTTAAAAGCCTTTGTGTAGAAAAAATAACCATTACTTTGGAAAATGCCTACTGTGTGATTTAGTGTTGATGTGCCAAAAGCCATCAAGACAGCAACTGTCTGTCCGTCATGTAAGTCTGTGCTGCAGCGTAATTCACTGGATTTATACTCAGCTCATAGTAGTGATTCTGGAGGTTTGTTGCAGAGCCCTCTGATCGATTGGACGGGGACAAACTGGTGTATAAGCATTTGAATTTTTCCAGGGCATTGTACCAAGAAGCATTCCAGAATTTCCATGTAATTGTGTTTAGGCTTAATTACTTTTTTTCCTTTGTTAGGATGAGTATAAGCATAAGACCAGTATCAGAACCAAATATGCTGTGAAAATTGCTAACCAGTGGCATTTGGAAACCATGGCTAAGTGTATGTGCTTTTATAAAAGTGATTAAACTAAAACATGATTAGCAAAAATTTAAGGTTCAAGATTAGCATAGAAATTAATTTCTGAACAAGCAGGTTGTCTTGTTTCATTTAATTACTTCCTGTGTGATTGTATAAAGTATAAAGCTGAAATAAATTTCTGAACTTTTTTTTCTTTTAGTTCGAAAACTATAGTAGTGCTTCTCAGCTATTTGTGTCTGTGTCTAGAATCCCAGTTGGGGTCCTCTTGACCATGTAGTAGCCAATCAAGGGCCTGTTTCTGCCCTTGAGAGTTTCTGAGAAGTTGATTCTGACCCTAATTATCTCATGCATCACTTTCCAGTTTGTATCTGAACCACTCAGTTCATTTATTTTTGAGACAGAGCCTCAAGCTATTGCCCTGGGTAGAGTGCCAATGGTGTTACAGCTCACAGCAACCTCCATCTCCTGGGCTAAAGTGATTCTCTTGACTCAGCCTCCCAAGTAGCTGGGACTACTAGCACCCATCACAAAGCCTGACTATTTTTGGTTGTAGTTGTCACTGTTTGGCAGGCCCAGGCTGGATTCAAACCCACCAGCTCTGGTGTATGTGGCTGGTGCTTTAGCTGCTTGAGCTACAGGCACAACCTACTCAGTTTATTTTATTTTATTTTCATATATATATATTTTTTAACAATTTCTTTCTTCTTTCACTCCCATCATGCAAGGCCAGGCAACATCACAAGTCATAACATCTGAATTTAGTTTGATTATATTTTTATTTGTCACACTTAAAATTATTTTGTATTATAATACCTACTCGTTTATCTAAAATCAACATTGTTAATTTTAAACTGTTATAAAGTCAGACTTTACTGAGGCATTTAAGATGATTAGAGAACCAGGCAGCACCTGTGACTCAAGGATTAGGGCACAGGTCCCATATAGCAGGGTGGCGGGTTCAAGCCCAGCCAAAACTTGCAAAAAAAAAAAAAAATTGGAGAACCCTGTGAATGGAAGGAAATAATTGCCTACAGCCTATTCTTTTAAAGTAAAAGAATTTTAGGCATTTGCAGTTTACTAGACAATAAGACTTTGGGGGTCCATATGTTCACCTCATGTTATACACGGTAAACAAGGATAGGGCACCTCTGACTGCAGCCTATAAAGAATCACTTTTTTAAAAATAGATTCTTCACATTTTAAATATGATTCCATTAGGTCTCTTATGAGCTTATTTCCCAAAAAAAACTGTTATATGAAATCATCCTGATTAAAAAAATTCTAAAGCCTTAGATTTGTGTGGAGTGAATATGATATGTGAGGTGAAGTCATTGCATTTTCCATGGTCTGATGTGCAAAGAAGCATGTACAAAAGAAACATATGCAGTTTCAATTTCAAACTCCAGGCAGGATAGAATAGTGCATAGAGAAGAGAGGGATTTTCAGGTCAGATAGTGGAAGAAGACAGTACTCACCTAAATCAGTAAGTTTGTGAGCAACACATATAAATACACAACTCCATTGCACAATATGCCAGCAAGATCAGTTAGAAATTGCACTGTGATATCCACATATTTTTGAGAAAAATTCCCAAGCCAGCCGAATATGGATTGGAATAAAGATATAAGTAGCGTAGGCTCGGCACCTGTGGCTAAGGTGCCTGCCACATACACCAGAGCTGGTGGGTTGGAATCAAAAAGTGGCTGGGCGCTATGGCAGGTGCCTGTAGTCCCAGCTACTTGGGAGGCTGAGGCAAGAGAATCACTTTAGCCCAGGAGTTGGAGGTTGCTGTGAGCTGTAATACCCCAGCACTCTACCTAGGGCCACAGCTTGAGGCTCTGTCTAAAGAAAAATAATAATAATAATAATAAAATAAAATAAATAAAAATAAAAATAAAGACATAGGCAATGTAGACAACCATAGCAAAAATGGTTAGTAAGATGGTGTTGAATATGGATCACTCCCAGGCCTCTAGGACAGAGCAGCAGCTAATGATTTGGTATTGATAGTAGAGCCAGGAGAAGTACTCCTTCACACTCCTGAAGTCCATGGTCTTTATCCTGCCCAGGAGGGTCCAGGTCTTGCTCCTTCACAAAAGGGACTTTGCAGGTTACTTCTCCTCTCTTGGTTGCTGTTTCTTCATCTCTCAGTCCACATTTCTCCTGGTGGCTTAGGTGAGCCCTGGTGCTGTGGCTCCTTTCCCAGAGGCCGCCAGCTTCCCTCTGCCTACTCAGTTTATTTTTGAAGATGATCCTCCTCTTCTGACTCCACCAACCAATCCTGGGAAAGCTTCTTGAAGAGACTGCTCAGCAGCCTTGAATCTGCAAATGCTTAATCATTATGCAAAGCTTGCCTCTCTGGTTTGGAGAATCAGTTTCCATAAATGCAGCTATTTTCAGACAGAAGGGTGTGAAGAGGTCTAACCCCTTAGAGGGGCCTACAACAGGGTCTAGTCTCCCACTTCTTTCAGGAATGAAACCCATAAGAAGTAAGGGCCGAGGTGACAGATGTCTCAATGCCATATACCTGGTTTTTTGGAAGTCTTCTGAGTTTAAGTTTCTCATATCCTAGGTTCTATTTTTCTCCTTTCTGCTGCCAGCTAAACCACTGGACATTTATCATGCTTATCTTGGCATCACTCCTTAGATTCTTAATGTAATGTTTTTATACCTAGGTGAAATGTCAACATACTGAGCCCTTGTTAAGCTGGTACTGGTTGACCCTGAACAGTGGTTCTTTTGCTCCATTTGAAAGCTATTCTTCTTCCTGGTACATTATGTATTCACTTGGCCTTAAAACATTGGCTATTCAAAATTTCTTGGCTACTTTTTCATTTCTACACTCCCAGTATTTTAAACCAAAAATGTTTTCCTATGATTAGGCTTTACAATGGTGGTACAGTTAAGAATCAAAGTTACTCCTATGGCCACCTAAAATATTCAGTGGGAGTTCAAAATGATTGAGAAAAGGAAGAGAAATGTGTTAGGACATTTAGATATTACATATGTGTTTGTGTATAAAATTATATTAGTTTTGTTTTGTGTATTAGTTTTAGGAAAAACATGGTCGGAGGGGTAAAATAAGTGCTAACAATAACTCTAGAATCATATTGCTGAAGAAAAATAAACATAACAAATAGGTCAATAAACATTAAAATTCAAATGTGACTTGATATTTAAAAATTAAAGAATATATTAAAATTTCTAAGAATAGCATTTATTAGAATTTTACTCATTTACTTTCAGAATATTCTTGCAAATGCTATTTACATAAAGTATAGTTCAACTTCATCATTTAAAAAACATACAAACTCTGATATAGCAGCATTACAATCTTTTAATCAATTACAATCAAATAACATAAACTAGAAAAATACTGATTTAACTCTCATCAGTAATTAGGAAAATGATGATTTTGGAGAAGAATATCACCTACGGTTATTATTTCAATAACTTATTACTATGAAGAGAACATAAACAGCTTCTTTTAGCATTCTGTGCAGAAATCATTGCCTAATAAGAGTGCTGTTCTAATCTGTGCCACTGACTTACTATGTGATCCTTTAGACCAGCGGTTCTCAACCTGTGGGTCGTGACCCACAGGAACTATATTAAAGGGCATTAGGAAGGTTGAGAACCACTGCTTTAGACAGACTTCAGTATTTCCAACTATAATACATAGCATAGGGATGAAAATCTTCAAACCCAGTTTTTAAGATATACTGATTGTTATGGTATGAATGTTTGTGTCCTCCCAAAATTCATATGTTGAAACCTAATTCCCAACATGATAAAATTAAGAATTGGGTTTTTTGGGGGGAGTGATTAGATTATAGGAATGGAACCCTCATGGATGAAATTAATTCTCTTATAAAAGAGGCCAAAGGGAGCTTGTTTTCTTCTTGAACTATGTGAGGACACAGTAAGAAGATGCCATCTATGTGGTATAAGTCTTCACTAGATGCCGAATCTTCTGGCAACCACCTTGATCTTAAAGACTTTTCAGCCTTTAGAACTATGGACAATAAATTTCTCTTGTTGATAAATTACCCAGTCCATAGGGTTTTTTTAATAGCAGCCCAAATGGACTAAGACATTGACTAAATAAAACATAAATGATAAAGCATTATTTAAGAGTAGTCATACTGAATATTTATAATGGATTCACTAAACGTAAATACAGATTTTGATAAATTTCTTATAAGAATAACTTTCCAAGTATGCAAAACATATAATATTGCCACACATTGACACATATGACATTTAAATCCAGTTGTGTGTGATTGTTAAATAAAGGACCTGATGTAATCAAAGAACTTCTAGAGCTCAAAGGATTCTAAAAGAGAAGCTAGTTCAATCTCCTTATATTGTAAATGAGAAAATTAAGGTTCAAAAAGAAAGAAGATATTTTCTTATGTGTTCACCAGTTCTCCTCAGTCCTGGTTCTTATTTCCAACCTGTTGGTTCAGATCCCTGAGAGGAGAGACTGTTGCTAGGAACCCTTAAGTATGCATACCAAGCATTGCCTGGAGATTTAACTTATAGTGTCCTATAGGTACTATTTTTCAAATGTATATAAATGCCATTGGGCTTAACAAAATCCACTCAAAATTGTATGAAATTCATGGCTTTTAAAAATGACTTAGTATTTGTTCCATATTTTGTCAAAATATAAAATATCACATGGAAACTCTTGAAATTTCTTGAAGTGAATCTGAAATTTGGGAACCATAGCGTAATATCCCTTCTGTCTATTTCTTAAAACTTTGGATAATTCAAAATGTCAAAAATATTAGAAAGGAATAATGATTTAATCCATCATTATTCTTATGGTAACTGTCATTAATGTTAACTATGGGAACAGAGGACCAGTAGTACTGATACAAAGATGAGACTCAGACAAATGATCTAATGAAGAAACAATATTAAAAGAAAAAGAAAGAGGCTTGGCGCCTGTAATTCAAGGGGCTAGGACGCCAGCCATATAAACTGGAGCTCGGGGGTTCGAATCCAGCCTGGGCCCACCAAACAACAATGACAACTACAATCAAAAAATTACCAGGCGTTGTGGCAGGTGCCTTTAGTCCCAGCTACTTGGGAGGTTGAGGCCAGAGAATCACTTAAGCCCAAGAGTTTGAGGTTGCTGTCAGCTGTGATGCCATGGCACTCTACCCAGGGTGATAGCTTGAGACTCTGCCTCAAAAAAACAAAAACAAAAACAAAAAAAACACTATAATACAGTAAGAGTGTTGGTATTGGTATGTATAACATGCCATCAAAGCACTGTTTACCATGAGCTTATACCAAGTGAAAGGTAATCTCTTTGTTTTATGGACATGTTAAGATACCTGGAACATTTTATTTTAATGGCATATTTCACTTGACAAGAGAAGTATCCTGAGCACATACACCTAGGCTTTTATGCCTAACACCACACCTTACTCACTCTGCTTTTTAAGCACCTGTAGTGAAGCCTGCAAAACCTTGTATAATTTAATCTTTACACTCAGCACTGTCAGGACATTCTTCCTTCTTTTTAACTTTATGGTAGTGTAAGCTCATTTTCTTTCATTCATTCTTCCCTGCATCTTTTATATGCTTAAAAATAGTTTTTTCTTTTCTCATGCAAAGGAATCCGAGTTACTTCAGCTCTGATGGAGCATATTTCCCATAAATTAGTGTACTCAGAAGTATTTATATTAAGTTGTACTCAGTGAAGAGACAGCAATCTGCCTATCACTAAAACAAAACAGACCTTTACAAAGGCAGCATTCAAAAAAATGTTCCAAGGCTTTCCCAGATGAGACAAGGACCCAGGATAAAATCCTTATTACCATTCAACAAACCAACTGGACATTCACAATTAGGACATTCTCCGTGTCTCCTCTGCTATTATATTCTGTGGGTTCTTTGCTTGCCTTGCTGTATGTGCCTCATCCCCATTAACTTTCATGAGTTTTTACAAGCACATCAAAAGAGACTGACCCTCATATGAGGAGTGGCCATTAGCTGTATTTCTTAGGAAACAAAATGCCACAGGAATAATATTACATCAAAATACGTGGTATAGCCAAGGTCTTCCTTAAGGCCTTCTCTCCACTGCAGAATCTGTCCCTTAGTTCTTCTTTACATTTAAAGGACTTGGAGTCCATATAAATTTTTGCATTTAAAAGATTTTTAGGCTAAAAATTTGGCAACCCAGAAAAACTAGTTTTTGTTGTTGTTGTTGTTTTGTTTTTGCAGTTTTTGGCCAGCGCCAGGTTTAAACCCACCACCTCCGGTATATGGGGTCGGTGCTCTACTCCTTTGAGCCACAGGTGCCACCAGAAAAACTAGTTTTTGTTTAAACAACTTGTGAAATAGCACACATTACTAAAGAATTATGAATATTGTTTATATTGGACAACTAATATATGTACAAATATTGATATTTTTAATTCTGGAATTTTTAAAATTCATTGAAAAAGGTTGATGTTTTAAGTTTTATGTTACATATTATGATTTTTATTTTTTATACTACTCTTACTAATGAGTCTGCTCCTGCTCCTGTATTATTAATACCACCAGGAGGACTTGTGTAAGAATTCTGTGTTTTGCTCGTCTTAAACACCTCTCTTTAACACTTTTCTTGGAATGTTCTACTAAAAGTTTAGTTACATTGAAGGACGTGGAAACAGTATATAAAGGAGGGATGGCTTTTATGAAATGGAATTTGTGGAATGCCCTTATTTTGGATGTGTTGCAGACTTCCAAATTCCACAGAAACCCAAATAAAAACAGTTATATGCCAGTTAAAACAAGACTTCACTCAGTTTCCAAACAGCCTTTATGTCATTTGGTGGCATGTGGCTAACCTAAATGCTGCAAAAAAGAAAACCACAAGACTACAAATCTGACAGTAGAAGAGAAGAACAAAAGAGTTGATTCAAAACATTCACAATGTGAGTTTTGAAAACACCCTAATCATATTAGTTATTTGAGCAAGTTACTTGGTCAGTTACAAAAGAGAAAGTATTGCCCATTCAAATTTGCCACTTTCCGAAAGACTCCATCAGCAATCAGCAATCTATATCTATTTGTCTGTCTTTTTTTAAAATCATGTTTATAATATTTAAAACCAGAAATTGTAAATGATAAAGGTATTACAGTGTAACAGAATTTGGAAGACTTATTTGCTCTTCACTAAAAGATATAATCTATGGACCTATTCAGTTAAGGTCCAATCTTAGGACATGAAGATGAGCTTGTTGCAGGTAGGAATCACGCCTTTTATCTTTATATATCTAGCTTGAGCAGTGTTTGGCACACAGTGGGTATAAACTGATAGTTGTTGAATGAGAGAATTTCTCAAAATAATACTCCAGAGAGAAAGTCTAAGATTGTATTCCACCAGTTACTGTATTATTAAGCAATGTTTTAAATGAGAAGATATAACTAGGAAGTGCAGCATTAAAAAATCCTTTTCTAGGAGGTCTTAGGAGAGGTTCTGGATCTCTAGATTGTCAGCATTCCTAAAGTGTTTCTACGTGTACTTTGTGTGAAGACACCATTTCAAACTAAGACATTTCCTTTTGTTCTGTATGTCTTGGGAAAGTTTGATAGGCAAGAGTTCTTTCTAAGCTACAGGTGTACATAATGGTATCTGATTAGAAAATACCTTTGCAGATAGCAATTATCATGATGATTTAGCTAAAAATGCTTATCTGAATGGTGGGCTCAATGGATTACACTGAGTTAACTGATGAGATGATTGAGGAGGTGAAGAGTTTTATCCTCAGGTAAACTCAAAGAATTGTCAGCAGCCTGCTCCATTACAAGGCAAACATACAGAACACTGTCAAAGCCAGAGCTCTTTTATTAGAATTAGGATGACACTTGGGATGCTTAGCACAGTAACATGAACCTGCAGGCCACACTGCAGATGTACACGTAGTAAATCAGAAGTGAGTATCCACATTGCAGTAACCTTTTTTCTTTCTAATCCCTAAATCACTGTGGCACATGATTTCTTTGGGGCCAAGAAGTTGCCTTGCACTGCAAAAGATTAAAAGACATGGCAACATTTTAAGACATCAAATAAAAAGATCATTTTGAACAATAGTAAAATTGTACTCCCTTGGCTTAAAAGAGTTAACTCACTTTCAGAGATACTAACTGAAAATGAATAGGCACCAATGAGAAGGTTAGTTATAGTCATTCCCTTTTGATTGATATGCCTCAGAACTCCTGTGCAATGCTCATGTTATTGAGCTGGAGACCCTAATTGTAAGTGGATTAGATAGAATATTGCTCACTGTTTGATAGTGCTTTGCTGATTTTCTGATAGAATGAATGCACTGTTTTACAACAAAGTCAAATAGGATAACTGACATGAAGCTATTCTATTTGAGCAAGGAGGAATAGGAAAAGTCCAAACAATAATGTATTGCCAGTGAAGTAGAATGGCTGTAAAAATGCCCTAAAAGTGAGAGTATTTTATTCAATAACATTATATCTTTGACAACTTTTTGCAAGCTGTGAAAAAGAAATACTGCTAACGTGCATGGAAATGATTCTTGGGAAGTGTTACAAGGAAAATATTAATATAAAGTCATCATTGCATTAAGAAAATATGTTAAGGATTTGTTTTGAAAATTTAGTCAAAGAATTTAAGATCCAGTGAGGTTTAACTCAATTATAAGACTGACAATCCAATTTAAAAATGAGCAAAAGATTTGAATAGATATCAAAGAAGAGATATCAATGGCTAATAAGCACATAAAAAGATGCTGAACATGATTTGTCACACAGCAAAATGAATTTAAGCTACAATGAGATACCACTTTGTACCTACTAGAATGGCTATTATAAAAAAGGCTGAAGGTGGTGCCTGTGGCTCAAAGGAGTAGGGTGCTGGCCCCATATGCCAGAGGTGGCAGGTTCAAACCCAGCCCAGGCCAAAAACCGCAAAAAAAAAAAAAAAAAAAAAAGGCTGAGATAGGTGGATTGAATGAGCTCAGGAGTTCGAGACCAGCCTGAACAAGAGTGAGACCCTGTCTCTAAAAATAACTAGGCGTTGTGGTGAATGCCTGTAGTCCCAGCTACTTGGGAGGCTGGATCACTTGACCCCAAGAGTTTGAATATGAGCTATAATGCCATGGTACTCTACCTAGAGTGAAAAAGCGAGACTCTGTATCAAGAAAAGAAAAAGACAATATTATCGTAGAGAAACTTGAACTATCATACATTTCTGGAAGGAATATAAAATAATTCAGCTGCTTTGAAGGATATTTGGCATCTTCTTACAAAATTAAACATAAATTTACTATTTATGACTCATGAATTCTACCCATAAGTATCTACCCCAAAGAAATGGAAACATTTGTGTACACAAACATTTGTATGTGGTTATTCATAGCAACCTTATCTATAATTACCAAAAAGCGGAAACAACATAAATACTAATAAATGAATGAATATGTAGTAGATAAAACAAAATGTAGTATATCCATGCAATAGAATGCTATTGAGCAATGAAAAGGAATAAACTACTGAAGCATGCCAAAACATATACAAATGTCAAAAATATTATGTTAAATAATAAGACAGATCTATAAGATCACATATGATTTCATTTATATGAAATGTCCAGAAGAGGCATATGTCTAGTGACAAAAAAGTAGGTTGGTGATTGTCTGAGTGCTAAGAATAAAAATGAGACTGGTTGTAACTAGGTAAAGGGAGAAAAGATGCCTGAATAGATGTCTCAGCAGAGGACCTACGATGGACTTTTGGATGCTCAGGATTGCACTGCTTGGGGGCAAAGTGATTAATACATTTTGAGAGTATAAAAAATTGTGGGCTTAGAAAGTACAAGGCAACCTTTTAGTAAAGAAAGTGCAAAGTAAATGATCTTGTAATTCACAAGGAACAGACTTGTTCTAGGAAATCAGATTCAAATCTAATGAAATAGATCCTAGGATAAGTTTATATATAAGGTTTGGTTGAATATAAATTTATTTGGTTTCATCTGGGTGAAGTTTTGGGGTTTTCTTGGGGGTATGTTTTCTTTTTTATCTTTGTGGGGAAGGATGGAGTAAGGGCCCTGGAAAAAACCCAAAGGTAAGCTAAGAGTAAGAGCTTTGTCCTAGATATAGTGGTGGGAGTAAGTGGGTATGAAATTGTGAACCAGGAAGAAGTGAAGCCTGTCTTCAGGCTAAACTTGTAAAATTAACTTCAAACTAAATAATGTTAGTATGGCAAAGGGACCTGGATGAAGAAGCCATCTCAGGGAGAGTCAATGACTTCCAAAGATCACATGGTAGGAGAACCTGGGATAAGATTCAGGTCTCTTGACTCCCAATTTTGGTGGTCTTTTTACAACAGGCTAAATTGTACATAATAATCCCTTTATACTGCAGTAAGACCATTTTTACCTTTTCTTTAAACTGGTATTGAGGATACAGGAGAAGCTCAATAAGAGAAATGCCCCAACTTGCAAAAGCAGCCCCCACATGAGTTACCTGGTACAATGGAATCCAAAGATAACCCAAGTGTTAGCAAATCCAGATGGGAAACTACCCAAATGGAACACATTTAATCATAAACTTTCTGGTCCAAAAGAGAAAGACCAGAGCATGTGGAAAGATTAGCTCACCTTTATCAGTATCAGAGAAAACTATCTATTGTCTATAACTAAAAGCTTTTCAACACAGAGTCATAGTATAGAAACAGAGTTTTAAAAATAGACTATGTTCCATGAGACCACCTGCTATATAGGCAATACTATTGACTGGCATATTTACGTAAGTAAAAATAAAAGGAGACTCAGTAAATATAATAAAATATATGTTCTTTTCTTGATATGGTTTTATCTGAACTAACTTAAAAAAATTCATTAAAGACAATACAATCCAATGGTAGCATGATATATTTGCCTGGATTATTCCATTCCATGCCATCAGAGGTTGCTGCAAATGGGACCAAGCAATGCCCAATGTGGCCTGCAAGAGGCCCAAGAGATATTTAAGAAAAAATAAAAAGAAGATGAAGAATAAAAAAAAAAGAAAGGATAGAAGAAACATTTAAATTAAGAATAAGAGGGAAAAAAAGAGCAAAGGAAAAAATAAAAGAAAGAATTGAGAGATATACTGTATGTGGTAGGCAGTTTTGTTGCTTCAAGGCAATTTATCTTGCTTTACTTATTGTGTCTTTGTCTTTCTCAATTTTCAATCACACTATAATTCAAATTTTTATTGTATAAGAAATAATATGCTCACCATAGACAATTAGAAAATACAAAATGGCAAAAAGAAGAAAATAAACACTATTAATATAATCCCACCATCTAGATTAAATTTCCATTTATATGTTGGTCAAAAATACTGTCATTTTGTTTGTAGAGATTTTATTTTTATAAAAATCATATTGCCTTCATTGTTCTGTAGTCTGACTTACTTTCCATATAAAATATTATGGCTATTTTTCTACCGCAGTAAATATATGCTTGTACAATATCATTTTAGCCAGGTGCAGTGGCTTATGTCTATAATCCCATCACTCTAGGATGCCAAGGTGGATGGATTGGTTGAGCTCATGAGTTTGAGACCAGCCTGAGCAAGAGCGAGACTCTGTCTCTAAAAAATAGCCAGACATTATGGCAGGCACCTATAGTTCCAGCTACTGGGGAAGCCAAGGCAAGAGAATCACTTGAGCCCAAGAGTTTGAGGTTGCTGTGAGCTATGACATAATGGCACTCTACCAAGGGTGACACAGTGAGACTCTGCCTCAAAAAATAATAATAATTTTAAATAATTGCTTTCATTTTTGATTTATTGGTTGTATATAGCTCTTCATCAATTTTTGCCATATCACTTTTATTTTATTATCATGTTTGTAAAAATCTCAGAATTCCTAATGTAAATACATTTTATTGTATTTACAATAAAAATACATACATCACGTTTTGTGGCAAAAATAAAAAGTAGTTATTTAATGTACATTTATACAACAACTGAAATGAGAAACAAATGAAGTATGTGATAGAACCCTGTCCTGGGCTGTGCTGAAGAGGGGTGGGAAGTCTAACTGGAGAAAGATGAGTATTATTATTCTGCACTATAAAATAAATATATATGAAAGAAGTTATATATTCATCAGAAAAATCACATTGTAGGCTCAGTACCCGTACTCAGTGAGTAGGGTGCCAAACACATACACTGAAGGTAGAGGGTTTGAGCCTGACCCGGGCCTGCCAAACAACAATGACAACTGCAACCAAAAAATAGCTGGGTTGTGGTGGAGGCACCTAGAGCACCAGCTACTCAGGAGGCTGAGGCAAGAGAATCACTTAAGACCAAGAGTTTGAGGTTGCTGAAAGCTGTGACACCACGGCACTCTACCAAGGGCAACATAGTGAGACTCTGTCTCAAAAAAAAAAAAATCACATTGTAATTTGAGAAGTATACAGATGGTCCTTGACTTACAGTGCAGTTATATCTCAATAAACCCATCATAAATTGAAAATATCTTAAAGTCTAAAATGCATTAAATACATCCAACCTACTGAACATTACAGCTTAGCCTAGCCTACCTACCTTAAACATTCTCAGAACACTTACATTAGCATACAGTTGGGCAAAATCATATAACATAAAGCCTATTTAATGATAAAGTGTTAACTAGTCATTTAATGTATTGAACACTGTATTGAAAGTGAAAGTCACAATGGTTGAAGTTATGGGTGTTCAGTAGTTTTTACCAAATGCTATCACTTTCACACTATTCTTCAAAAGTCAAAAATTGTTAAGTCAGACCATTATAAGTTGGTGACCACCTATATTTAGAAGTATGCATATATTTATTGAACTAGAAAAATAGCCAAAATATTTTTGGCTCTTTGAGGAAAATGCAGAAGCATGAATTGACAAAACAGGTATTTACCATCTGTTATAGTTTATAATAGAGAAAATTGACAGAAATTTAATTGTAAAGTAATTAGCTACTTTATTATGGATTTCAGAAATTCCTATTCTGCACCAGTCTTTTAGGATGTTTCTGACCTATAGTTATTTGTTGCTAATAACATATTTACCTCCTAGAGAGATGAGGAGATATGTGGAAAGACATCTCACTCAACTTTCAAAGGCTAATTCAGCAATTTCTTTAGCTGATTTGTATTTTCCAAAGTGATTATCTCAGGTGGCACTTCAAAATATGCTCTAAAGCCTTCTGTTAGCAGTAAATCCATAGAAATCTATAAAACCTAGAGTGTTTCATAGTGATATCATGAAACATTTACTGAGCTCTCTACTAGTGACCTTCTAGTTATTGTATAGAGCCAAATGTTGATTTGTTATTCCTACCTAGAGGGGCTCACACTCTAAATTTGGTCTAAAGAGAGTGGGAAATTCACAAAAATTATGTTCATGTAGTTAAAGAGTCAAGCGATATAAGTTCCTATTTCCCATTGTAATGATTTACAAATGACAGTGGTAACAACCTGAAAGAGAGAATTCCAACCCTTCAGTTAGCAACCCTTGCAATTATTTTTTAGCTTTATGGGGTTAACCCTATTCGGGTTGATTAAATTCAAGCTGCGATCTTTCATAAAAACTCAATGGAGGGTCCAGATGGCCCAACAATACCTCCTTTTGTGAGAGGAAATAATTTGAAGACTTTTGTCTAATTAAAGTATTTGTGCTGGTGGGACCTGAATGAATTGTTATTCTTTTAAAAGGACTCTGCATTACAAATAATCTTTATAAAATACTAATTACTTAAAAATAGATGTGCTGCTTTTCACATTTCAGTTATGTCCTAGGACCACAGTGGCATAACTGAACATGACGTTTTCAAGCTAGACTCTGATACCATCTTTGGGACTTTAGTCTGAAAATACAATTCTGGAAAATCAACAGAACAAAGCTCTGTGGAACAGAATGCCAGGAAGGTCAATGCATTACTTTCCTCCTGTTCCAGTTCCATGCTCACAATTACCTTAACTCTTGTCAAAATATTTTCTACAGTTACAGCCAAGACATAATTAGTGCCTTTTCTTCATGTTGAAAATATCATTAATAGCTATAAAACAAATTTGGGGAAAGCCCTCAAGCACGTTAACTCAACAAATGGCTACAGTGGATTGGAATACTATGATTTGCCCACCTGCAGGAGTAACATGCCATCCTATCCTGCCTCCTCTTTCCACAGTAGTCCTAACTGAATGAGACAGGAAGAAAAAGAGAAGTCTAGGCAGGAGTTAGGGATAAGGCACAGAGTACCAATGAGTTGTGAAATGCCAGAGGAAATGAAACAAATAATCTTACCTGTGATTTGATTAGTTAATTAAATCACTATTCTCCAACTTTGCGTTTTGTTTGTAATCAAGGTGATATTCTGAGATAGTTTATTCTCCAAGAGCCTGTCGTGTATCAGAGAGGCAAAAATACTAGTCAATTTTGTTATGAGTGGAAAGTCTATTTGGCTATTTGTAAGTTCTTGGTTGAAGCTACAGAAGCCAAAGTTGTTATGATCAAAGATTTCCAGCAGGGGGTGTAGCCGCTTCTGTAGGGTAAATTCTTTTGAAGCTACATGGCATTAAACATCTGAATATTGCGGTGTTACCATTGATGGTAGAAGTTGGAATTGTGATAACAATTTTTTATGACTGCCATGTCTTTTGATCTAAAAAAGACCATGCCTATTAATACTTTATTAGAATGTGTTGAAGAACTAGAAATTTGTGAAGAAAATTTAAATGAAAAACCTAAAATGCCTGACAAATCTTGTTCTGCTAATTTTTCAAAGCAAACGATGAACAAAGCTTCGGGTGATTTTAATTATCCAGTATAGCAGAACATATGCTTAAATTTTTTATTCTAGATAAGAAGAGTAGTCAATCTGAGAGGGATTGGAAATACTAATTCCATTTTTCTCCCATACTTCTCTATGTGTGTGTAAAAAGAATAAATTCATTATCTTTTCAAAATTTCCCCTTTCGGGTAGGGAGGGTTTTTACACCTTTTTCTTTGAAGGTATGGCTCCTGATCAATTATAAAAGATGCCATCTTACCCTTTGTTTTTTCCCCCACTTTTTAATGCCTTTAATTTATAGATACATAAGCATTATCAACCAGAAAATGTTGCCCCCCATTCTCATTTTCAGACTTTTATTGGTACAAAAATTGTATACTTTATTTTTTGAGAAAAGGAAATAATATAAAACCAATAAAAGTGATGGCTTATTTGTATTGGTAAGCAGCTTTAGTCTATTAATAAAAAGCAAAGTCCTAAATTTCCAGACTCCCTAAATCAAGCTGGATGATGTAGGACTAAAAATAATGTCGGCTATGAAAATTATTGTTTGAAAACCATGATTTTTTTTTTTTACATTTTCTGGTGTTTTCATTATGAGAAAATGCTATTCAATGCCCCCATCATGTCCCATAACCAAAAAAATCACACCATTTGAATGTTAATGTTTCCCTTAAAAGCCCTGATTTGATTTTAATTTACATTGATACATGCCCATGATTATTAAAATTTCTGCTCATTTAGGAAATAATTTTTAAGGTATCTTTAGGGTGGACACTTGATAGTACTTAACATTTTACTCAGGTTATACCTTTGAATTGGCTTCACATATTTTTAAGCATTTTTAGTACAAAGATCAAAAATACATTTAAATGCACTAACCTTCCCACCTATTTAAGTGGTGTGGATAACTGGACCCCTTCTCCCTAATTTCTTTCTTTCCTCTTTTACTTCTTTTCCTTCTCTCAGTTTTCTTTCATTCCAAATTTTCTTCAGAGTCCCTCTATCTACAGTTTGTAACTGAAAGAATTACCTACAGACCTAACAACCTATTCAGTAGGTAGTATTCAGATGCAAGGGAGTAGCTGGCGTAAGGAATTCTAGCCATGCATTTTTATAATCAGGGAGTCAGAGACATAGAAATATGAGAACTGTCTCTTCTGCCTTTATCTATTATAAAGTTTACCTTTTAGAAATATAGAGAGTAGGAGGGCAGGGGAATGGAACAAACGAACAGAACTTCTGCTGGAATATTATGACAGATTTACTGACAAATATTTTCTAACAGATTTTTACCAACAGGCAGTTTTTGCTTTCTTTACTGACAAACCGTAAATATACTCCTGGTTGGCGGCAGCTGCATCATTATAACACTGAAAAGCAACCTTGGCTAACTTCAGTACCTTATGTAGCTTAAGAAATAAAAAATAACTTGAATTTAAAAGACTTTTTGTATGTTAACTTTCCCGATGATCAACTACAGTATTTTTAGTGCAGGAAATAAATCCTTCCCAAAGAAAAATTCTCCACCAATTATTTCTTCCTCTTAGATTTCCCAAACGATATGGGGGGAGATTTGCCTTTTGCTCATTCTTTTATCTGCTGGCAACTATTTTAGGACCTCTGTGTAAGGCAGATTTTGTTGACCTTGGGAAAGTCACAGGGCTCCAGTTTCTTCAATTAGTAAAAGCAAAGGCAGTGGTTTCTCCTGTCCTTTCTCCTCCCCCATTGACTGTCAATGGCCTGATGATACACCGAAATCCCAATGAAACTGTACCCCCAAACTTGAGCAATTCTGTAAGTCTCAAAAAATAGTGACTATATTTAAGGCAGTTTAATAAAAGCCAGGTGGCTGGTAGTTCCTAAAGCAGGGCTTGGTAGTGTTGTCAGCAAGGGTCTTTGGGACCACTCTAACACCCACTCCAAGTCTAGGCATCTTGCTCAACTTCCATTGAAGAAAGGTCTGAATCAAGGGCTGGGGTCCCTGTGCCGTGTCGACAAAGAAATGGACTCCTCTTCTTGCTCCCATGAAGTTTGCCTTCTGGGTGAGTGTGGCTCCAGGTCCTGGGCGGGTGATGTCTGCAGTTGGGAGGCGATCCCCTGCCAAAAAAACTGGCTGCACACACAGGAGCATGCATACCGCGAGCATGTCCCTGCCAGCGAGCTTGGGCGCATATTTTCCTCCCTTTTATTCCTTACTGCTCAGAGACCACAGAAGGATGTATGGAGAAGCATGCCGTGCCCATGCCATGTTTTGCCACGGCTAATACGGAAGGTTCCTTTGCAGTACTGTGGTACGCTCTGAGTTACGACCAGAAACCGGAACAGAAGGAAAGGGCTGGAAAGCAGGGGAAGTTCAGGGACGACGGTGCTCTAGGCAGCACTACAGCAGCTTCCGAAGCGTGGAGGATGGGATGGAGGAGGAGCGGAACACGGAGAAAGGGGAAAGCTGAGGAAAAATACTCACGCCAATGGGTAAAAGGGAAAAGGTGAGAAGGAATGGAGTAGGAGAGGGAACCAATGGGTGGGAGAGGCGGAGGAAGAGGGGGAGGGGCAGAAGCCAATGGGGGAGCAGCGGGGACGCGAGCGAGGACGCGGCCTCGCGCGCTCGCTCCCCTCCCTCAGGCTGGATCGCTCGCGCCTTCCCAGGCTCCCGGGAGACGAGGGCAGGGGCGGGGCCGTGCCGGGCGCGCTGCACGGGAGGCGTCGCGAGGTGAGGGAGGCAGGGGCGGGGGATTGTGGGGCCGGGGGCGCGCGCGCGCGCGACCCGTCCAGGCTGCGCCGCCGCTCCGCCTCCGTCCGGGTGTGTGGCTGCGCGCGCGCGTGCGTTCCTGCGGTGCGCGCCGAGAGAGATGCTGAGGTAAAGTTCGGGAGAGAGGGGGAGATCCGTCAGCGAGAGGGAGCCCGAGTGGCCGCCATTACTGAGCCCGGCGCCGCGGCGGGCGCAGGGGCAGGGGGGAGGGACGGGGCCGCCGCTGGTGGCGGGGAGGGAGGGAGGGTGGGTTACCAGGCAGCGGGAGCCGTGGGGCTGGGGTTTCGGGGCGTGTGAGTTGGGGAGGGTGGGGGGAGGCGGCTGAAGGGACGCGGCGCACGGTGAGCGCGCCGGGGAAGAGAGGCGAGCAGAGTGGAGGAGGAGGCGGCGGCGGCGGGAGCGCTCCCCAGGAATGTCGCTGCCGCCGCCACCGCCACCGCCACCGCCGGGGCCGCTGCCGTTGAGGAGGAGACGGAGGAGACCGACGTTATTAGGTAGGACCTTGCGGCCCCTGCTCCTCCGGGCCCGCCCGCCCCCTCCCGCCGCCGGCGGCCGCCGCTGCCGGCTGTAACCAGTCTGAGGGGCAGGGGCCCCTCGGCCGCCGAGGGGATCCTGGCGCAGCGCTCCGTCCTCGCAGGCCGGGCGGGAGCAGTCGCGGCGCCGGGACTACGGTCGGCGTGAAGGACAGAGAGGCCGAGGGAGGGGTGCTTTCTCCACAGGTGACGGGGCCGGGGTCGGCGGCGGCCTGCTGGGGCCGGGGGCCGCGCCGGCCGGGCCGGGCTTCCGCTCCCGCTCGCCGCCCGCACTTGCCCGGGGCCGGGATGGTAGGCGGGGAGAGGCGGCGGCGGCGGCTGCCGGCCGGGTGGCCGCTGTTAACGAGTTCCACCTGGAAGGGGAGAGCGGGCGGGCGCGGATCGGAGGAGCGGAGTCGCGGCTGCAAACTTAAACGCCTTCGGGGGGGATCGGCCCTTTCACTTTTTCCTTATCTCCCGGACTCCTCCCTGGGTTCTCGAGACCAGTTTTCCATCTGCTGCTAGACCTCGGGGTAAGGGATGAGAAGTTGCACTGCGCAGCCTAAATACAGAGTCCTGTCGGCTGGCTGCGGCGGGCGGAGGCTCTGATAACTGAGTTTTCGCTGGAATCATCTCTGGATTCTTCCTCTGTTTCCACTAAAGAAAAGTATCGGGGTGGGGGCGGGGAGCCGCGCGGGAGCGCGCGCACTTATGCACACACAAATACACGCTTGCTCGCTCACACCCGCCCCACGGCGTTATTAGAAATGCAAGTAAGGTGGAGGCTGGGGGTGCCGCGGAGGCTGTAGGGTGCTAGGGAGTAAGGGCCGGCGGCTCGGCCCTCTAGTAAAATTCTGAGAAAGTTGTGGGGGGAGGGGGCGCTTGTACTTTTCACCATATAACACGAATCCAGCTTTGCCAACGTTTAGTAACTGGGAATTCAAATGTTTTAAAGCAGACTGAGACAGGCAGGCATGCAGATGGATTTGTGCACGAGCTTTTAAATTGAAATCCCGGTCAATAATTTGCTTTTGCCTTGTAATAGGTAGGAAACACTTTTTTAAATGTTCAGGTGTGGAGCATTGATATGCGTCGCCAGTATTTACTTGTCCTTGCTTGTGCTGCCTTCTACAGGTGTTGTGGGGGAGGGGAGAGTGTGGCCCGTTCCACTTAAATCCAACACCAGGCTTCACTTTCAACAGAAATTTAGCGGATGTTTGTAGTATCTCATTCAATTGGAAGTTTTCATTAAATAGTTCTAACAAAAACTAATCTAGACAAAACTGTTTGAAATTCGGAATAATATATGGTTTTAAAATGTATTAGTAAAATGTATCTGGAGATATTTATCATCAATTCCAGTTCATTTGTACTTTAATATGATAAAACGGTACTCTTTATTTAGTATTTTTTAGATAAGTATACTTAACTGTATAGGTAATCTCCTGGATAATTTCCAGAATAAGATTTTGCTTTCGTTTTAAATTTCTTTCTCATTCTATTTCATGTATTTTGTAATTGACTCCCATTTCTTTTTTCTGTGGTATATAGAGCAGAGGAAAAGAGTGGATAAGCGTTGGCCACAAAAAACTTGTAAAGGCAAACTATGACTAAACACAGTGGAGTGAAAGGTTGGACTTTACCTGTGCATTCAAGAAATAGCACTATTGATCTGATTGACTTCAAGCAGAATCAGTAAGATGGTACAGATGTTTAGATAACTATCGATTGGTCTTGTCTTGAGTAGGCTACATTTTTTAACCCAGGTCATATCTCACTTTACCAATCTTTGTGCATTAATTATTTAAAGGCATTGGGGACTGGGGTGGGTTACACTTCAATATAAGAATTGTCACAGAATTTTGTTACTTTTATCTATTTTAGTAGCCCTTTACTCAATATATTTAAAGTACTTTAGTAGTTTAAAGAATGTATTGTAAAATATCTTAATTTTGTCATGTGGTTTTTATCCTAAATGTTTTGAAAACCATCTCATCTTTTTTGAAAGTCAGACTTTTTGGATAGAACAATGATTCTTTTAGAGAAAATAAAAGTTAAGATATTTTTTAGGGAATAAAACATTGTCTCTACATCCCTTTTTTTGAATTTGAAGTTACAATACAGCATTAGAATAATGGCTTTGTGACTCACATTTTTTAATCGAAGAAAAAGTTTGTCTCATGAAGACTGTACTAACTTTTAAACATTATCATGACATATAATGAGTTTTAGCCTTCATTATTCACTTAAATGTGAAATGGCATAAGAGATTTTCTTAGCAGTTTTGTCAAAATTGCAGTCTTCATAGATAATATTTTATGAATTTCTGTATTGGTGCTGTAAGATCCTTAGTTCTTTTTTTTTTTCCTTTGGTCATCAAAAAGGTATGGAATAATATAATTCACTCAAGAAATATTGTGTAGTGTTCTGTAATGTCTATGTTCCTAAAAGATGTTTATATGTACTATTAAGGTACACTAGGAAAATTTAATTTCTAAAAGACCTACAAAGAAATTTTGATACAAAGTGATGTATCATTTCATAATTTGAGTATTAAAGTTTTTTAAGTGCAGGCTTCTGTTGATCATTTTATCAAATTAGGAAAAATCACATTAAAAAAAATTCTTCAACACTAAGAATTTTAAGTATGAGCTTTCTTTGGTTTTCAAATTCTGTTCCTTGGATTCCTAGATTTCCCCCTAGATTTTTCAAGGCTTCCTTTGACAACCCATCCTCTCAAATCAGGGCAGATTCTACTTTTGTTTTTTGTGTTTTTTGGTAGAGACAGAGTCTCACTTTATTGCCTTTAGTAGAGTGCCCTGGTGTCACACTGCTCACAGCAACCTCCAGCTCCTAGACTTAGGCGATTCTCTTGCCTTGCCTCAGCCTCTGGAGCAGCTGGGACTTCAGGCTCCCTCTGCAATGCCTAGCTATTTTTTTTTGTTGTGGTTTGGCAGGGGCGGAGTTTGAACCTGCCACCTTTGGTATATGGGGCCAGTGCCTTAACCCACTGAGCCACAGGAGCTACCCCAGAGTCTACTTTTGTAAAAGAGTTGCTGTGCATTAAAAAAATTTTTAAACCAGAGTCTTAAATTAATTAAATTAATTAATTAAATTCACATTGCCTTTATTTAGCACTTACTATGTGTTTACCCCTGGGAATACCCAGATAAATTAGAAATAGCTCAAGCTATAGTTGGAGAGGTGGTAACTATAGAGGAGTAATTAGTAAATAGTTAAAAATACTAAGAGGCTCAGAGTAGAGAACACCTATTTCTGTCAAGGCATCTTTGAGAATTCTTCATAGAAGAAACATTTTGAGGTTTTGTTTTGTTTTGTTTTTTGAGACAGTCTTTCTTTGTCACCGGTGGTAAAGCGCTGTTGAGTCACAGCTCACAGGAACCTCCAACTCTTGGGCTCAAGCAGTTCTCTTGACTCAGCTTCCCAAGTAGCTGGGACTACAGGTGCCTTCCACAATGCCTGGCTATTTTTAGAGGTGGAGTCTCCTTTTGCTCAGGCTGGTCTCATACCTGTGAGCTCAAGCAGTCCACCCACCTTGACCTAACATTTTGAGTTTTAACTACAAGTACTAGTTTAAATGTAAGAGAAACAAAAAAGGATAGTCTCCCTCATCCTTGTATTTTGGAAGCTGACTGTTCACAATGCCTTAAGTTAGTAGTGAGATGAATGAAAATAAAAGAAAAATAAAATAATAAAAATAAAAATGTTAACACATGACCATGTCTGTGTATTTTACTCATTAGAATTAACACTGTTATCTGTGAAAGGATTTATGCACAATTTTTTAATTTCTTGATTAAAATATGAGTAGTATTAAGTCACTTGGTTAGATCCTCAAGCTTTTCATCATAAAGAGTGAATAGTAAAAGTGAATTTTCCTTTTTTTAGCTTCAGATTAGATTTACCCTGTTTATTACCCTGATCAATATTTTATTGAACAACTGGACACTGAGTGATAGAAAAAGTATAAAATATTGCTCCTTTAAAGAGCATATTACTTTAATGAAGAGAGAGTATGGCAACTTAGGTATTTGGGCTACATACAGGGCAGTATATACTGATTTTAAAATATGTATAAAGGAATTTTTTTTTTTTTTTTTGAAGACAGTGTCACTTTGTTGCCCAGGCTGGAGTGCCAATGATGTTAGTCTAACTTACAGCAACCTCAGACCTGGATTCAAGGGATCCTCTTGCCTGAACCTCCTAAGTACCTGGGACTACAGTGTCCACCACAATGCCCAGCTACTTTTTTGGATGAAGTCTTGCTTTTGCTCAGGCTAGTCTCTAACTTAGCTGAGCTCAAGGAATCCTCCCACTCAGCATCCCAGAGTGCTAGGATTGCAGGCATGAACCACTGCACCTGGCCTAAAAATTTATATAAAGGAATTTAGATAAAGGATATGTTACTTTGTAAGAAGTGTAATGTCTAAGGATTGGGAGGCTAAGGGGGAAAATACATTTAGATAAGTTAATGACCATGGGACCCAAAAGCATAGGGAAGTGAGGGACAGATCTACAGGATGAGGAGAAAATATAAAGATACAGAAGCATCAGTTTGTACCTTATGAGTTGGAGTGAAAGATTTGGGAAATTGTTAACCCAAGTATAATAGAAAGGATGATAGAGAAATAGAGAAATAAACACATACATTGGTGGAATTATCTGTCCTAGTTGCTATATTTGGCATTGTTAAACGATCTTGGAAAACCGCTGGCCTTGCTCTCTGATACCAGCTGGTTTGTTCATTTTCATCCTCTTGATTATGTCTTCTCATTCAAAATAGTATGTTTCTGTACTTTCTAGAGCTAAGGTGATACCTCTTCATTGCAAAGAACTAGTAAAAATTTAATATTCCTATGATTTGGGGAATTGAAGGATCATTTTTATATTCCCCCTTATTAACCAAATGTGTAATTCTTTAGTTCTTTGTTTTGCTTTGTTCTTTTCCTGAGCGGGTCTCACTTTATCATCCTGAGTAGAGTTCTGTAGCATCACAGCTCACAGCAACCTCAAAATGTTGGTCTCAAGTGATTCTCTTGCCTCAGCCTCTGGAATTACACCTACCAAAGAGCCTGGCTACTTTTAGAGAGGAGATAATCCCTCTTGCTCAGGCTGGTATTGAACTGAACTTAACAGTCCACCTGCCTTGGCCTCCCAGAGTGCTAGTCTTTAGATGTTTCTTTATAAAATAAGAGTATTAAACCAAATGCTCTTTCAAATAATTTTCTAAAGTTTGTTACTTTTAAATTTGAATTCGTAATCTTAGCCTTGGCCTCACTCATTTCATTACTGAAGTTTCATTTGTCTTTGGAAGTATCACCTGAAACTCTAGTGATACCACCATCTGTTGCTGAAACTGATGAGTTTTCTGTTAAACATTTATCTGTCTTTTTATATGTAGTAGCCAGTCACCAAGCTCTTTGTCTTGAATTGCTCTTTTCAAGTCTTATTCAGGTGTGTTGAGGCTGCAGTATTTGTCTTATCTCTGGGGCTTTGTGTTCCACCAAGTCCAATCTTGTATTCCACGTCTATACTAATGTATAGTGACTCCCTGTTCCTTATTACAAGGTGTAATTCCTGTTTGCCCTTGAAGAACTGTAGTCTTGTCTTACATGTTCAACCATATTCTCTGCTTTCTACTGTGGCTACTACGCTGAATCACACCACCCTAATCACACACCTGGAATGACTTCTCTTTAAAATCATAATGTAGTCTTATTTTTTATGTTCACTTAAATTTGTCTTTTATGTGGAACTATTAATCTGTTTCAGGGCTGTAAACTATGGGTCAGATCTGGCAGGCTGCCCATTTATGTATATAATGTTTTTGTACATTTTGAAATGGGGAAAAATTAAAAGATCATATTTTGTGATATGTGATAATTATATGGAATTCAAATTTCAGTATCCCTGAATAGTTTTATTATAACCTAGCCGTGATCATTCATTTAAGTATGGTCTATGACTGTTTTTGGTACTCCACGGCAGAATTAAGTATTGCGACAGATTCTGTACAGCCTGCAAACCCTAAAATCTTTGCTGCCTAGCTGTTTTGTAGAAATAGTTAATAAACCCTGATCTATTTCAATCTTTAGTTTCTTTGAATTCCTATTGCACTTGTCAGTACCACAGTAGAGCACATTGCCTTTATCTCCTCAGCCATGGTACTATAAAGCTTCTTAAAAATATGGTGTGGAAAGTGCTTTTTGGCCTTTTTTTTTTTTTTAAGTCAGCAATTCCTTTTCAGTCTGTACCCCTTCCTTCTATTCTTATTTGACTTCTTCATGTTCCCATTTCCCATCACTAAGTGTTCCTCATTATTAAGAAAATGTTCGTTGCTCCTCTTTATAGCATAATACTGAATGTCAAATTATCTCCCCATCCCCTTTCTCTGTTCTCCAAAATGGAGAGAAAAGGACTGAGACACCAGGTGAACATGTTCAACTGACATAGGGGACTTCCCTATACATACATACCTTTGTACTTTCAGAATTTCTGACATAAAGTTAAGCAGATAGAAGCTAAGCAGAGTAATTACTAATGGATTGTTTACATGGGTTGATAGAAATGACATGACCTTTGGTTCTTATGTTTTCACCATAGAATAAGGAAATGGACTACATAGAGTTGGAATAACTTTCATAGTAAGGCCTTGGGGGCATAAGGTTATCAAAAAAGTATATAGATTAAGTATTTATTGTAAATAATAGAGTAGGTGGTTAGCCTCTTTGAGAATGGTTTTTGGCCATTGGTTTTTTTAAATGTTTTTAGCAGTGAAACTTTTTTAAAAACTAACTTGAAAAGTCAAAAGATAAAAGTCAGTATTTAGTCACTATATAAATTGTTGAAATGTTTGATAGGTTCTCTTTTTATTCACTTGATTATAGTCTTAAGATTAATTCATAGGAATGATGATCTTTTTTAGGGCTCCTTTCAACCTAAGGATTGTGTGCTTGTATGGTAGAAACCTTGGTTCAGCAGTAAAAAAAAAAAAATACGAACTATGACTGACTACTACAGCTATTACATTGTTGAATTACTTAGCTATCTTACGTATGTTAAGACTTCCTTTTTATTTATTTCTTTTTTTTGAGACAGAGTCTCAAGCTGTTGCCCTGGGTAGGGTGCTGTGGCATCACAGCTCACAGCAACCTCAACTCTTAGGCTGAAGTGATTCTCTTGCCTTAGCCTCCCAAGTAGCTAGGACTACAGGCACCCACCACAATGCCCAGCTGTTTTTTTGTTGCAGTTGTCATTGCTGTTTTAGTTGGCCCAGGCCAGGTTCAAACCTGCTAGCCTCAGTGTATGTGGCCATTACCCTACCCGGTTGAGCTACGGGTGCCTCCCTGTTAAGACTCTCATTTCCTCTTCACAGCATGGATAAATTTGTCATTGAGAGTTAGTATAGAGAACATTAAGAAAAGTAATATATTACACTGTTCATTTTTTAGTATGCAATTGATGTTTTTATTAATGATTCAGACACGTTTTAACTTTCTGCCAGATTTGCATAAGATTGTAGAATATATATAATAATCTTTGGGCTTGGATCTCTTTTGGATATTTGCTTAGAGTTTTTGTATTTGATTTAAAGAAGATAGAGCATGTATTCACAAAGCTCTCTTGGTGTAATTAGGTGTTGGAAATATAATTTCCTATAATAAATATATGTGATTTTTAAAAAGTCTTTAAGCATCCAAATATTTTGAGTCTACTTTATTTGGGTTCACACCTTCATTTTTGAATTTTTTTAAGTGTCATAAAAATTAGATTATTATGTTGGCTGAGTACATTATTATAGATTATAATTAGCCTTCATTCTGATGGCTTCATTTCTTCTTCTTTTTTTTTGTTTTGTTTTGTTTTTCAGGGTTTTCTTGGAGGCAGAATCTTGCTCTGTTGCCCTGGGTTGAGTGTCATGGGGCTATCATAGCTCATAGCAACCTGTAACTCTTGGGTTCAAGTGATCTTCTTGCTGGGAATACAGGCACCTGCCACAAAACCCTGTCTATTTTTAATAGACACAAGGTCTCATTCTTGCTTAGGCTGGTCTTAAACTCCTAAACTCAAGGTATCCTCCCTCCTTCCTCAGCTTCCCAAAGTGCTAGCCAGGACGCACGGCTCAGCCTTATGTTTTAGAAGGAATACTCTTGACTGTTGTGATATGCATAGACCGAGGGAAGGGAAGCAGGGAAGTTTAGTTTAGAAGACTTTGGACTAGAGGTGTTGATGGGTGGGATCAGTGTTAATAGCAGTACAAGTAGAGAAAACTGGTAAATTATGGATACATTTTGAAGATAGGGCCAATAGGACCTTTCTTACACGGTATAGTAATTTAAAAACAGAATGTTTTATTAGTGCTTGTGATGGTTTTGTGAAAAGGTACAAAGCAAGTTTTAGTTTAAATACTGGATTACTAAATCTATTTTTTTCATTTTTCTAGGTTTGATTCCGTATAAACTTTAATTTGTAGAAAGCCACTTTTTTACTAAAACTCCATTAAAAAGAGCATATAATGTTTCTAGTAAATATTTTATAAAACTTAAGTTGTGGAGATAGCTTAATTTTGACAGAAATTGTAGGACAATTTTAGCCAAAAGTATTGTGTAAGGATACTTAAATATTTCCCTGAATAAATAACAGTTTATAACAGTGGTTCTCAACCTATGGGCCCATAGGAAGCATATTAAAGGACCACCACATTAGGAAGGTTGAGAACCACTGGTTTATAAGGTAATCTTAAAGGCAGAAATGAGAGGCTCATTGCAAACCATTAAAAGGAGCACTGTTATTTAAGAAAGTAAAAGACTGGGCTTGAGGAGACTTTCATCCTAACCTAATAACTTTGAGTAGGTCATTGCTACTTTTGTCTTGGTTTCATCATCAGTAAAAATGTAATGCTAAGTGTTATGAGAACAAGTTATTTGAAAGTAAACTTATGTTAAAAGTAGAAAAGATATGCATGATTGACACAAACAGATAATACTGTTAGGCATATTTAAAAGAGTTTTTCCAAATTAAGCAGTCCACATGTAATTGAAGACATTGGCCATAAGTTTATTAGTGAAAACATGAAAAATAGAAGGGTGGCTTTGATCTGCATGTTGTGGGCCAGTGGTTAATTCTTATCTATATAAACTATCCCGTGTTTCAAATTAAATTCCTTTATAACCTTTTACAGCCAGCTTCATGAGATCTGTCTTCCTTGAGGTGGTACCATAGCAAAATCCTTTTGAGGGCAAGGTGACAACAATTTCTTTTCTAGTCTAGGATTTCTCAAACTTTTCATTTTGTTAATTTGAAGACACTTTTTTTTTTTTTTAAACTAAAACTTCTAAGTTAAAGAAACCTGTTAGACAGATAAGGAAGACACTTCTCTGGTGAAAAAGTTAGAAGAAGAGGGCAACTAAGTATTGACCCAACATCTTCTTCCCATCTCTAGGTAGAAAAATTTTTTATCACTGGTAAATACTTTACCAGTCTGAAAATCACCGTATAGTGGGTGACTAATGACTTAAGCTTTTTAGGGGACTTCAAGAATAGTCTTACCTGACATTTGTTAATAAGGCCTAAGGCCGTGGCTGTTCTTCCCTCTGTCAAATTGGCAGTTTACTGTGAATTGGTGTGAAACCATAAAAGTAGCACAAAGTTACCTTATTTTTAATTTGAACTTTAACATTCATGATTCAGAGATTGCCACTACCAAATTAATTAGGAAGTCTTGAAGCTTTAATATCAAAATTTAACCTCAACATAGTAGTTTAATTTCTCTTTTAGATAAAAAGCCTTCTAGTTTCAGTGACCAAGCAATAAAAGCGGTAATGACTTAATGCCTTCACTCTTCATTTAATTTTAAGAGCCTTTTCTTTCTGGAACTCTGGAATTTTTATTTTATAGGATGTTTTCATTTCTACTCTGCCTTTCTAAAGGTTTAGAGTGTATCTCATACTTTGGGATTATGCCATAGGAGAGCAGTAATAGTATCCAAAATTATATTGTTTGGGTAAACATATATAAGAAATATGATGGTTATAGTAAAGATTAGGTTTATAGTTGAATTTTTTTGCAATACTTAGGGTCCTTATTATATTCTGGTGTTCTTCTATTAACCAGTCTCTTGTCTATGAAACTGGAAGCCCAGGGACAATAGTCTTAGATATCTTTGAATTAGTTTTCAGAATAGATGTTTGGTTAATAAAGAATTATATTTCATGTGTAGTTTTAGTGTTCTTACTGCTTAAAGTAAAAATTCCCCAGAGTAATCATTAGGTAAGTTTTCTTTTGATAATGTATTTGGAAATATCACCTATAAGTTTTGCTTTTCTGTTAAAAAAAAAAAAAGAGTATATCTTGTCTTCTGTTTTTTTTCTTAGTTATTAGCTGTGGAATCATTGTGCTGTTTCCACATATAATTTCTCTTTTTATTACTGTGAATAACTTTGTTGTCCAGTTAATAGACTATTTTCTTTCTTTCTGTTTTTTTTTTTTTTTTTTTTTGAGACAGGGTCTCACTTGGTCACCCTTGGTAGAGTGCTGTGGTGTCTTAGCTCATAGCAACCTAAAACTCTTGGGTTCAAGTGATCCTCTTGCCTCAGCCTTTCAAGTAGCTAGGACTACAGGCGCCCACCACAATGCCCAGCTAGTTTCTAGAGATGGGGTCTTCCTCTGGCTCAGGCAGGTCTTGAACCTGTACACTGAAGCAATCCTTGGCTTCCTAAGTGCTAGGATTATAGGTGTGATGTGTTTCTTTTCTGTAAATATTCATAGTCTGATTGTTCTTTACATAATTTAGGTAAAAATGTTAAACTTGATGCTAAGTGTAAATGTTAAGTATGGCTAGATTAAGATTTTTTAAGAATTTTCCTTAACAAAAGGAAGTTAATAGGGTTAGATGAGATTTCCCTATTTTTTTTTTTTGCCACTTGTTTCCATAAATACCACTGCCACATAATATTTGTAATAAGTTTTTTTTTTAAATTGTTGGGTATTCATTGAGGATACAAGAAACAGATTCCACTGATTGCATTTGTTAGGTAAAGTCCCTCTTACAATTGTGTCTTGCCCCCGTAACAAGTCTTGTTGCATTATTTTTCGTAAGTTTCCCGTTAATCTAATTAAAAAATAGAACTCTTATTTAGTAAGATCCTTCTGTTTGCAAGGCACTTCACATTTTAAAAATGATTTGATTCTTAAATTTGTATAGGTATGCAGTCCCATTTTATACATGAGGTAAATGGTGAAGAGGTTTAGGGCTTTATTGCTGTCATCACCTAGCAAATAATAGAAGTCAGATTTTGAAATCAGTTCTATTTACACATAGTTCTACTTCCTTGTGTCACTGCTTCAGTATGGTAATAGTTTTATTACAGAAATAAATCTAGTACACCTTTTATTTTACTATTAGGTGGCTGATAAAATTGAAACTTAGTTGAGGCTGTCAGAAGAAAATTCTTGAGTACAAGAATAAATCTGAAATTTTGTTTTTAAAAATTATGTATTATGGCTCGGCACGTGTGGCTCAATTGGCTAAGGCGCCAGCCACGTACACCTAAGGTGGCGGGTTCGAATCCCCAGCCCGGCCCCGCCAAAACAACAATGATGACTGAAACCAAAAAATGGCTGGGCGTTGTGGCGGGCGCCTGTGGTCCCAGCTACTTGGGAGGCTGAGGCAGGAGACTCGCTTGAACCCAGGAGTTGGAGGTTGCTATGAGCCGTAATGCCATGGCACTCTACCCAGGGGGATAGCTTGAGGCTCCGTCTCAAAAAAAAAAAAAAAATTATGAATTATCATTTTAGTAGAAATATTAGTCAAGATTTTAGTTATAAGGACAGTTTCTCATCACCATTATAGACATGTGTAGTATAATCAAAATAGATGTTTATTTGCAGTGGAGGTCAGTGCACAAACCACATATTCTAGGGGGAGCAGAGGTAGTCTTTTCTTTTTCTTGTTCTTTACATCCTTTATTTTGTCTGGATTAAAGGCAGTTTTTACACATGCTGATATGCATTACTGGATTTTTTCTTATGAAATTTTAAAGTACTAGAAATGATGTATTGCTTTTAATTCAGCCTTAAAAGAATGTGAAGACTCTTCAAATAAGACTTTAAAACAACTGATTCTTTGTTCATACATAAATAATCAAAATTAAATATCATGTAATTCTTAAAATTATGTAATGTTGCTAATATGGCAAATAATTATAAAAATTGTCTCAAATGTATAATCTTAAGATGCTTGACGCTATTCAAAATGTGATCCTTGAGCTCTTTTTAACTACAGGGGAAGAAATAAATCCAGAAATTAAGAGTATTTAGAAACAGTTTGGCAATAATTTTATGTCTTTTGCATGTAATACAAAATTGAGGCTTGGATTTTTTCAAGTTTCGTTTACATTTTACAAAAATATTTTATATTTTAAAATTTCATTTATGATTACTTTTTATTTCATCTATTACAGATTTGAAATGAAAGTTGCTCCTTCATCTGCTTAGTTTGAGACGCCCTGGTCTACTTAAATGTTGTCACTATTTGTCTTAACTCTTCACTTATTTCTATTTCCCTGTTTAAGTATTTGAATTCTCTTTGTTGCTATGGTGCATAAAATTTGATAGGTTTCACAAGAGTGTGTTAAAACTTACTGAAACTATTTTTATTCTAAAATCTTACTAAATTCTTATAAAATCCTATTTTAGGGAATAAGTTTTGAGAAACCCTGTAGTAGAAAGGAGGTTGTTTTATATTCTTAAAGTTGTGAGGGAGTTGCTAAGACAATTACTTAAATTTTAGTTGCCACCAACATAGCCTTCAATCACGGAAGACAGGAAAATTAAGGGAGTGGGAAATACTGGTTGTTTCCTCAAACTTACAGGAAGAGAATAATTAAAAGCAAAATGCATGTTTGGTTAATAGAAGTTTATCTTACAGTTTGTGAGGCATTACATTAGATTTTGCGTTTAATTATTTTAATTGTTATGTTTGCCTTAAATTTTGAAGTCATTTTGCATTTATAACAGTAAATTATAAACTGTTAGGATTTTTTATAAGTATATTTAACATGATTAACATTACTATTTGCATGGTGATTTGTTATAATCTTTAATAAGTCTTTAATATGTGTAATTCATTGTATGTAATTTATGATTAAGATGTGTCCTTTCTCCCCCTCTTTCTAGGAAGATGATCCATACGATCTTGAAGATCTTTCTGCACAGAAATGAGGGAAATACAGAGAACCAAGTACACTTCTGAAATTTGGGATCTGTATTTTGAGATGATTTTGTTTTCAGAATGAGAAGTATATGTGGTTACCTTTGTGAATGTAGAGACATGAGAAGAGAGTTATGATGGCAAAAAACAAAGAGCCTCGTCCCCCATCCTATACTATCAGTGTAGTTGGACTGTCTGGGACTGAAAAAGACAAAGGTAACTGTGGTGTTGGAAAGTCTTGTTTGTGCAATAGATTTGTACGCTCAAAAGCAGATGAATATTATCCAGAGCATACTTCTGTGCTTAGCACTATTGACTTCGGAGGACGAGTAGTAAACAATGATCACTTTTTGTACTGGGGTGACATAACACAAAATGGTGAAGATGGAGTAGAATGCAAAATTCATGTCATCGAACAAACAGAGTTCATTGATGACCAGACTTTCTTGCCTCATCGGAGTACGAATTTGCAACCATACATAAAACGTGCAGCTGCCTCTAAATTGCAGTCAGCAGAAAAACTAATGTACATTTGCACTGATCAGTTAGGCTTGGAGCAAGACTTTGAACAGAAGCAGATGCCTGAAGGGAAGCTCAATGTAGATGGATTTTTATTGTGCATTGATGTAAGTCAGGGATGCAATAGGAAGTTTGATGATCAACTTAAATTTGTGAATAACCTTTTTGTCCAGCTATCAAAATCTAAAAAACCTGTAATAATAGCGGCAACTAAATGTGATGAATGTGTGGATCATTATCTTAGAGAAGTTCAGGCATTTGCTTCAAACAAAAAGAACCTTCTTGTAGTGGAAACATCAGCACGATTTAATGTCAACATTGAGACATGTTTCACTGCACTGGTACAAATGTTGGATAAAACTCGTGGCAAGCCTAAAATTATTCCCTATCTGGATGCTTATAAAACACAGAGACAACTTGTTGTCACAGCAACAGATAAGTTTGAAAAACTTGTGCAGACTGTGAGAGATTATCATGCAACTTGGAAAACTGTTAGTAATAAATTAAAAAATCATCCTGATTATGAAGAATACATCAACTTAGAGGGAACAAGAAAGGCCAGAAATACATTTTCCAAACATATAGAACAACTTAAACAGGAACATATAAGAAAAAGGAGAGAAGAATATATAAATACTTTACCAAGAGCTTTTAATACTCTTTTGCCAAATCTAGAAGAAATTGAACATTTGAATTGGTCAGAAGCCTTGAAGTTAATGGAAAAGAGAGCAGATTTTCAGTTATGTTTTGTGGTGCTAGAAAAAACACCTTGGGATGAAACTGACCATATAGATAAAATTAATGATAGAAGGATCCCATTTGACCTCCTGAGCACTTTAGAAGCTGAAAAAGTCTATCAGAACCATGTACAACACCTAATATCAGAGAAGAGGAGGGTGGAAATGAAGGAAAAATTCAAAAAGACTTTGGAAAAAATTCAGTTCATTTCACCTGGGCAGCCATGGGAAGAAGTTATGTGCTTTGTTATGGAGGATGAAGCCTTCAAATATATCACTGAGGCTGATAGCAAAGAGGTATATGGTAGACATCAGCGAGAAATAGTTGAAAAAGCCAAAGAAGAGTTTCAGGAAATGCTTTTTGAGCATTCTGAACTTTTTTATGATTTAGATCTTAATGCAACACCTAGTTCAGACAAAATGAGTGAAATTCATACAGTTCTGAGTGAAGAACCTAGATACAAAGCTTTACAGAAACTTGCACCTGATAGGGAATCTCTTCTACTTAAACATATAGGATTTGTTTATCATCCCACTAAAGAAACATGTCTTAGTGGCCAAAACTGTACTGACATTAAAGTGGAGCAGTTACTTGCCAATAGTCTTTTGCAGTTGGATCATGGCCGCTTACGGTTGTATCATGATAGTACCAATATAGATAAAGTTAACCTTTTCATTTTAGGGAAGGATGGCCTTGCCCAAGAACTAACAAATGAGATAAGGACCCAATCCACTGATGATGAATATGCCTTAGATGGAAAAATTTATGAACTTGAACTCCGGCCCATTGATGCCAAATCGCCTTACTTTTTGAGTCAATTATGGACTGCCGCCTTTAAACCACATGGGTGCTTCTGTGTATTTAATTCTATTGAGTCACTGAGTTTTATTGGGGAGTTTATTGGAAAAATAAGAACTGAAGCTACTCAGATCAGAAAAGATAAATATATGGCCAATCTTCCATTTACGTTAATTCTGGCTAATCAGAGAGATTCCATCAGTAAGAATCTACCAATTCTCAGGCACCAAGGGCAGCAGTTGGCGAACAAGTTACAATGTCCTTTTGTAGATGTACCTACTGGTACATATCCTCGTAAATTTAATGAAACCCAAATTAAACAAGCTCTAAGAGGAGTATTGGAATCAGTTAAACACAATTTGGATGTGATGAGCCCGGTTCCCACCAATAAAGATGTATCAGAAGCTGACTTGAGAATTGTCATGTGTGCCATGTGTGGTGATCCATTTAGTGTGGATCTTATCCTTTCACCCTTCCTTGATTCTCATTCTTGCAGTGCTGCTCAGGCTGGACAAAATAATTCCCTAATGCTTGATAAAATCATTGGTGAAAAGAGGAGGCGAATACAGATCACAATATTATCATACCATTCTTCAATTGGAGTAAGGAAAGATGAACTGGTTCATGGGTATATATTAGTTTACTCTGCCAAACGGAAAGCATCAATGGGAATGCTTCGAGCATTTCTGTCAGAAGTTCAAGATACCATTCCAGTACAACTGGTAGCAGTTACTGACAGCCAAGCAGATTTTTTTGAAAATGAGGCTATTAAGGAGTTAATGACTGAAGGAGAACACATTGCAACTGAGATCACTGCTAAGTTTACAGCGTTATATTCTTTATCTCAGTATCATCGTCAAACTGAAGTCTTTACTCTGTTTTTCAGTGATGTTCTAGAGAAAAAAAATATGATAGAAAATTCCTATTTGTCTGATAATACAAGGGAATCAACTCATCAAAGTGAAGATGTTTTTCTACCATCTCCCAGAGACTGTTTTCCCTATAACAACTACCCTGATTCAGATGATGACACAGAAGCACCACCTCCTTATAGTCCAATTGGAGATGATGTACAGTTGCTTCCAACACCTAGTGACCGTTCCAGGTATAGGTTAGATCTGGAAGGAAATGAATATCCTATTCATAGTACCCCAAACTGTCACGACCATGAACGCAACCATAAAGTGCCTCCACCTATTAAACCTAAACCAGTTGTACCTAAGACAAATGTGAAAAAACTGGATCCAAACCTTTTAAAAACAATTGAAGCTGGTATTGGTAAAAATCCAAGAAAACAGACTTCCCGGGTGCCTTTGGCACATCCTGAAGATACGGATCCTTCAGATAACTACGCAGAACCTATTGATACAATTTTCAAACAGAAGGGCTATTCTGATGAGATTTATGTCGTCCCAGATGATAGTCAAAATCGCATTATTAAAATTCGAAACTCTTATGTAAATAACACCCAAGGAGATGAAGAAAATGGATTTTCTGATAGAACCTCAAAAAGTCATGGGGAACGGAGGCCTTCAAAATATAAATACAAATCTAAAACCTTGTTTAGTAAAGCCAAGTCGTACTATAGAAGAACACATTCCGATGCAAGTGATGATGAGGCTTTCACCACTTCTAAAACAAAAAGAAAAGGAAGACATCGTGGAAGTGAAGAAGACCCACTTCTTTCACCTGTTGAAACTTGGAAAGGTGGTATTGATAATCCTGCAATCACTTCTGATCAGGAATTAGATGACAAGAAGATGAAAAAGAAACCCCATAAAGCAAAAGAAGATAAAAAAGTAAGTTTCATTTATGTTCGTGATGTTTATAAAGTTGCTTGCTTTTATTTTTAAAAACATGATATGTATATATACACACACACACAAAGATAATGGATTGACATCAGTGACAACTTGGACTATCTTATTCACTCAGTAAATTAGTGAATTGAATATTTTGTGGAGAGAAATTATCTCAGTACATTGTCTTTGGGATAGAAGTTTGACTTCATATTCTGTAGCATAATTCTAAGTAAACTTTTTTTAATTTTTCATTTTTTTTTTTTTTTTCAGTTTTGGCCGGGGCTGGGTTTGAACCCACCACCTCTGGCATATGGGGCTGGTGCCTTACTCCACTGAGCCACAGGCACCGCCCAACTTTTTTTTTAAATACCCAGATTATGAAGTTGATTTTGCTCATTTTTCAGTTTATAATCATCCTATATATCTGTTTTTCTTTTTGTCCTACCAGTTTTGTGATACTAATTTGATATACCTATCTTGCTTAGGGAATTAATAATACAATAAAACAGTAATTTGTAGTCTTCAATATTGATTAAATTTTTCTAGGCAGCCTCTTTGTAGGTAGTGGTATATTGACTGAAGGCATATAGAGTAGTTTCTGAAATTTGAATTGTAGAATTCTGGTTCAATAGCATGTTTTCATCTTATATACTTTTTTGATAGGTAATAATTCATCTGATGGTATTAAGCATTAGAAACCTAAATATGTGTGCTGTTAAAGTTGTACTTAGTAATTTTTATTTTTATTAGATCTTTTTCACAGTGATATTTTAGCAACTTCATTTCTAATACTCTTTTATAATAGATTGCACACAAAATATATTCAAGTTATTTTATGGTCTTACAATAGCATCCAATAAGCTTTTATTCTAATATATTGATAATTTATTCATCAGTTAAGTCTTATAAATTATCAATACATATTTTCCATGGCTAACTGTTGTTTATCAGCCCCAATTATAGATAGGGATATTGGGGGGGGGGGTTGTTTGTTTTTGTTCGGGGCCAGGTTTGAACCCACCACTTCTGGTATATGGGGCCAGCAACCTACTTCCTGAGCCATAGGCACTGCCCCAGTTAGAGATATTTTTAATAAACTTATTCTAGGTAGTTTTCCTACATATCCTAACTGTCCATTATAGTTGGATAGACTTTATTTTCTAAGTTTAAGATACCATATTTCTCTATTTTGCTATTAACAATTCTCTAGACAAGGCATGTAAACAGTTTTTGTATAAGACGACTCACTCATCTAGACTTACCTCACATACTTTTAATTTACAACACACACTACCAGCAGTGATTATCTCTGGCATCTCTTTATACTCATGCTATTATCCATAGTTCCATCTATACATTTTATCACTGCCAAAGGACCTCAATATTTTTGTCTTAAATTGCTTACATGAAAACATTACAGCTCATTTTTAAATTGCTTTTATTTTTGTGTAATTTTTCCATTTTTGTTCAGAAGTTAATTGCTTTGGTAACTTTTTATTTTTAAATAATTTTAACATAGAAAATAGTTGCAGGAATAGTAAAACACTCACATATTCTTTACCCAGCTTTACCAATTGTTTGTATTTTGTTCCACCTACATGAGTTTGTGTATGTACGCATTCCTTTGAGACCTTTGAGATTTACTCAGTTAGAGATATCATACTCTTTGCCATTAAATATTTCTTTGTGTGTTCCCTAAGAACAGAGGCATCCTCTTCAATCGCAATAGTGCATATTTTTCTGTATTGGTGCCTAGTCTTTCAGATAATACTTAATATAATTTTATACTTTTAGACAAGAGGCAAATGTAGGCATTTAGTTATAAAGTGATGGAGATAGAGACCACAACAGAAATCAAGCTAATTGCTGATTTTTTTGAAAAGACTAGAAAAATAGAATAGACAAACCTCTGAAAACAATGTTGAAAAAAAGAGAAAGCATAAATAAGTATTGTGAGTAAAAGGAGAACATATAGTAGAACCTCCATGGTTGACCACCTCTTTAAGTTGACCTAACTTTCATAGACTGCATATGTACCACATGTATGTATCAGTTCAGTAGGCCTAGTCCTTTGTGTTGACTGCTTCTATTTGTTGACCAGGTTGTCGCAGTTCCTTAGGTGGTCAACTTACAGAGGTTCTTTTGTAGTTAAAGTTCATTCAGATTAAAAAGATAATAGAGAAGACTGTCAACAGTTTTATACCAACAAATTTGAAAGTTTAAACAAAATAAACTAACTTCTATAAAAATAACAGTTTACGTAAACAAGGAAACTTGGAATAATCCTGTTATTATTAAATAAATTTTGCGGTAAATTTTCCCACCAAGGAACTAGTAGGCTTAGATAATTTTATAGGAGACTTTTTAAGGAATAAATCATTCCAATATTGTGTAAATTGTTCCAGAGAATAGAAGACAAAGGAATATATTCTTCAGTTTACTCTTAAAACTTACCTATCCTTAATTCTAGAATCAGACATGAAGTGGTGTAAGAAAGGAATATTATGTCCCATTTTAATCATGAGGGTGTGTATAAAACTCTGAAATGAATTACAGGTCCATAGAACCCTGAGTGCTATTTTGAAATCCAATAGCCTCTGAAAACTCAAAATTTCAATTTTACAACTAGGCAACATAACCTCATTGGACCTCTTCTCATTAGTGGCAGATCCTGACTTGAACAGATGAGAGTCTGCTTATCATCATCCCCGCATTTCACTGAAAATATTAGTTTGAGTACTAGGTACTCAAGTTGTTACATAATATACTTTGTGTACCATATGAAGTCAAAGTCCTCTAATTAAGTTTACAAACTTAAAAAGTGAGACATACCTCATTGCTCAATATCTAGTCACCTTCAAAGTACTCCCCTTGGCCATCTGGTAACTGAGATGATACTCAACAATGACATATGTAATACTTTTTCTAGAATGAGTTTGCCATCTTAATTGGCAGACCTTGTACATTGTTGCTAGTGACTAAAAAGTTTGAATTCTGAAATATATCTTAAATCTGAGGGTTTTGTATGAGGGATTTGGGGCCTATAATATTAAAAAAGCCCAACAGTATCACAGGTATATAAAAGGAAAGTTATGTCCATGGTGAATTTATACCACATGTGCAAAGAATGGCTTAATAGAAAATCTGTATATGTGGTTGACTCCATAAACATACCAAAGGAGAAAAATACTACTATGGCAGTAGATGTAGAAAAGCACTTGATAAAATTTAACAAATAGGCTCGGTGCCTGTGGCTCAATCGGCTAAGGCGCCAGCCACGTACACCTAAGGTGGCGGGTTTGAATCCCCAGCCCAGGCCCACCAAACAACAACAACGGCTGCAACCAAAAAATGGCCAGGCAGTGTGGCGGGCACCTGTGGTCCCAGCTACTTGGGAGGCGGAGGCAGGAGACTCGCTTGAGCCCAGGAGTTGGAGGTTGCTATGAGCTGTGATGCCATGGCACTCTACCCAGGGATAGCTTGAAGCTCCATCTCAAAAAAAAAAAAAAAATTAACAAATAAATGAGAAAACTAATAAATTAAGAACAGATGAGAACTTTCTTTTTTCTTTTTTTTTTTTTTTGTGATGGAGCCTCAAGCTATCCCCCTGGGTAGAGTGCCATGGCATCACAGCTCATAGCAACCTCCAACTCCTGGGCTCAAGCGAGTCTCCTGCCTCCGCCTCCCAAGTAGCTGGGACCACAGGCGCCTGCCACAACGCCACAACGCCCGGCAGCCGTCATTGTTGTTTGGCGGGCCCGGGCTGGGGATTTGAACCCGCCACCTTAGGTGTACGTGGCTGGCACCTTAGCCTATTGAGCCATAGGCGCCAAGCCGAGAACTTTCTTAATGTGACAAAAGATATCTACAAATGAGCAAAATTTATAATAAGGATCATTTGTCATCCAACATAGGGAAGGATATTCTCTTTTCAATCAGAAACAAGATGGATATACAGAATCATCACTCTTTTTTGGTGTTATGTGGAGAACCTGGTTAAAGGAATAAGAAAAAGAAACTAAAAACATAAGTGTTGGAAAGGAGGAAACAAAATTGTTATTTTGCTCATGATATCAATATGAAAGCCAATAAGCATCTATAGGTAAATTATTATTGGCAGTATTAATAGAATTAGCAGAGTAGCTTGATATAAAATCAATAATCAAAGTTCAGTTTTGTCTCTGTATATCAGCAAAAAGTAACTAGAAAAAGTAGAGAAGGCATTATTTACAAAAGCATGGCAGGTTATCAAGTCCTTTAGCATAATCATCACATGTAGTACCTCTGTGGAAAAGTATAAAGCTTTATTCAAAGACATTAAAAATTAGATTTGAATAAATAGCAGAATTGCTACTTTTTTGTACATGAATATGGTATATCAAGAGAGGTCAGTGTTCTTCAGGCTGAACTTGGGTTGCTGTGTTTTGTTGGCTGTTGAAGAGATTTCCAGAAATTTCACATGCTGATTCTAATCTATCTGTAAGAGTGAAGGACTTAGAATAGCCTGGACACTTGTGAAAAGCGGAATGTTGATGGTGGTGGCATATATGCTTATTCTGTCATATAAAATAAAACTTTAGTATTTAAGACAGTGTGATATTGATGCAGGGATAGGCACATTGACCAGGAGAATAGGGAGTCCAGAAACACAGCTGGTTTAGGGCTATCCTTTGAACACAGTAGCCACTTGAAGCTGTTTAACACTGGAAAAGTGACTAGGCTGAACTGGAATGTGCTGGTCTAAATGGTGGGGGAAGGCCTCCATGAAAAGTATCATTTTTAGTTACAGCTGAGAGATAAATGTGTGTTAACTTGGGGGGATGGTAGGGTGGAATGGAGAGTTATTTAATGCTGAATAAGCCGTATATGCATGTGGTAGGAAGGAACATAGTATATTCTTTTTTCTTTTTTTTTTTGAGACAGAGCCTCAAGCTGTCCCCCTGGGTAGAGTGCTATGGCATCACAGCCCACAGCAACCTCCAACTCCTGGGCTCAAGTGAGTCTTCTGCCTCCGCCTCCCAGGTAGTTGGGACCACAGGCGCCCACCACAACGCCTGGCTTTTTTTGTTGTTGTTGTTGCAGCCACCGTTGTTTGGTGGGCCCAGGCTGGATTTGAACCCGCCATCTTAGGTGTATGTGGCTGGTGCCTTAGCCACTTGAGCGACAGGCGCCGAGCTGAACATAGTATTTTCTTAAAGGAATTCAGTGTTTTGGGGCAGGCTCACTAGGGGAGAGAGTAGTATAAAGAGACGCTTAAAGTCAGGACCAGACTCTGAAACTTGTTAGCAATTTAGTCTAAGAATAACTTGAAACCAGAGAGTGAGTGGTTTTGTTTTTTGAAATCACTTACTCACATTTGGTTAGAGTGTGGAGAATGAATTGAGTGAGAGCTAGAGAAGATATGCAAGACCAGTTAGTACATTACAGTAGTCTTAAGTGAACCATGATGAAAGCTTGGAGTAGTACGGGTCCTCAGCAGAGGTCTGATTTATTTGGAGATACATATTTAGAAGACAATGAAGTGGAGATGGCAACATGCAATTCCCTAGGGAGTAAATACAGAGGATTGTCTGCCTATACTGAGGAATTGCCAATATTCAAGTAGTAGAGTAGTCAGAGAATAAGAATAAACCATTTACTCTTTCTTAGCTGGTTCCTTCACCTATAAATTAGGAATTACATTATTTTTCTTGGAGTTGTGTTAGAAACTGGAAATCTGTGTTTCTGGTGCATGGCACATAGCAGTGCTTAATTTACAGAAGTTCTGTATTAATAGCATTTACGTTATAGTATTATAAGTAATCTAGAGATAATTTCAAGTATAAAGGAAGATGACCATAAGTATATGCCAGTAGTATGCCATTTCATATAAGAGACTTGAGCATCCTCAGATTTTGTTATTTGCAGAGGTCCTGTGGGATACTGTGGGAAATCTGTATTTATTTTGATTTTCTGGTATATTAAAGTGAAAAAGTACTGATTTTGACCTATTGAATTGATTTAGCAACTACTAGTATTTGAAAAGCAATACTTTAAGAGAATGAATCTGAATGAGAAAATTTGAGTTGTATTAATAAAATGCCAGGGTTTTGTTTTGTTTTATATTTTGGGAAAGGGTCTTGCCCTCTCAGGCGAGAGTGTAGTGGTGTCATCATAGACTTGGGCTTTATTCAGTAACCAATTTCTGTTGCTTTTTTATTGGCTAAACCGTTGTACCTGTGATAGATTAACTATAACTATGGTGTTTCTGTAATTTCTCATGAAGTTAACATTTGTTTCTTCAGTAGCATTTTTGGTGCTGGTTGCATCAGTTAATGTCAATATGTAAGTATAGATACAGAGTACAGGTATTTCTGCCTATATTTTATTATCTACTATTTCTTTAAATTTGTTTCTGTGTTGTCTATTTGACCATGATTTTTTTTTTTAGATTTCAGGTTAACGTGAGGGTACAGACTTAGGTTATGTTTGCCTTTGTTAGGTAAGGTCCCCGTTGTAGTTGTGCTCCTCACTCAGAATATGTGCCATATACCCTTACATTGTGCCCATTAGGTAAAAATATGAAATAGTTCACAGATTTGCATGTCATCCGTGCACAAGGACTGTGCTAATCTTCTCTGTATCGTTTTCCAGTTTTAGTATATGGGCTGCCAAAGTAAGCACCATTTGACCATGATTTATTGCTTTTCACATTCAGATTGAAATACAAGATTGTATCAGTGGCATACTTGTTTTCACAAATTTCAAAGTAATTTGGCAAACAAATTTTTTCAATGTGGCTCTTTTCATACTTTTTTCTTAGTGTTTATAGCAACATATTAAATAGAAAAAACTGGCATAATTATTGAAGTTACTCAATTTGATGGACATTAATTATAACTGCTAAAACATATTTACTATGTCTAGGAGGTACTTAACTCCTGTAACATAAAATGGATTTTGTTCTTATTATATTAATGGACATTTTTACTATTTATTCCAAGACTATGGGTAAATTTATAGAATGGCCAGTTATATATACTCCACAGTTTGGTGTACTACAAATTGTCTTACTCCATCCTAAAAGAGGTGTTTTATAGTAGATAAAGTTTTATGATTGCTACCTCTGGAGTGTTTTTCCTGTCATCTCAGCTCATGTTATGAAGGAACACTCAAGTAAATGTGGCTTAATCTACGACTTTTAAAGAAGAAAAACCCAGGTTGGGTGTGATGGCTCACTCCTATAATCCTAGCATTCTGGGAGGCTGAGGCAGGTAGATTGCTTGAGATCAGGAGTTCAAGACCAGCCTGAGTAAGAGTGAGACCCCTGTCTCTATTAAAAATAGGAAAAGTTGGCCTGATGTTGTGGTAGGCACCTATAGTTCTAGCTACTTGGGAGGCCGGATCAGGAGGATTGCTTGAACCCAGGAGTTCGATGTTGCTATGAGCTAGCCTGACCCCAGGGCACTCTATCCTGGGCAACAGAGTGAGACTCTTGACTCAAAAAAAAAAAAAAAAAAAGAGAGAGAGAGAGAGAAACTTCAGAGGAAAAGAGGACTGCATTTTAAAAGTAGTAGTTTTTTGATGTTTCTGGTCCTTAGAACAGACTACAAGGATGTGACAAAAGAGATTGTATGATCTTGTGATTGTATCTAACTTTGTCCAAGTAAAAGGTACATCTGCATATTTTGTATAAATTGTTGTGAGCTTTGGGGAAATTGTTCTTGGCCTTTGAAAATCTGAGGGGAAAGTTTAGTTATGTTCCTTAGGAAAATGCACATGAACAGAACCATACTGGAGTTTTAAGGGTTTCACATCCCAAAGGTCTGTGACTTCAATCTAAGAACCCATATTATAGGAAGTGAGGCAAAAAGACAAGATGCTAGAATTTTTCTCCATTCTTTACTAATGCTCTGAATGACAGAGTAACAGGTGAGGGGGAAGCAGAGGGAACAACAGAGTTTCTATGAATGGGATGCTAAGTATGATGAAAAACTTACTTGAATGTACTTGAAAAATATGTATTTGGGGAAGCTTGATAGAAATCTCCCCATTCACTTGTATAGCTAACTATTTTGCTATAACTTGCTCCAGAACTCTGGGGTTATTTTTTATTAGTTAATTAATGGCGTAAATAAAATATCTGCCAAATAGATAGTATGTGTTGAAGTATGAGCAGTTTGTTCCTTTTTATTTCTAAGTAATATTTCATGGTAAATACATAACAGTTTTTTAACCTGTTAAAAGACATCGGAGTATTTCCAGTTATTAACTGTCTAAAGTTGCTAAGAACAACATTTCAAGTACAGGTTTTTATATGAACATTAGTTTTTTTGTCTCTGGGATAAATACACAAGAGGGCAATTGCTGGGTCATGTAGTAATTTCATATTTAGTCTTTAAGAAACTGCCAAACTCTTTTCCAGAATGGGTGTATAATTTTAAATCTCCAGTCGTAGTAGGTGACATGTTCAGTTTCTCCACATTTCCTCCAGTATTTATGGTGCAATAACTTGGTAATTGAAGTTCCTCTACTCCATTCACTGTTATTTCAAACTGTTCGTTATGTTGCTTCCTGAGGGGGATAGCAGTGTCTGATCCTTCTCCTTATAAAATACAGATGTGCCCCAAAAAGGAATACACATTTTAAGGAAGGAAAAAAACTGCATTAAAACTGTATTACTCAGTATATACCAATAACAAAAGATGAATACAAGTCATGTTGAGCACCTCTTATAATTGCAGAAATCAAACATGACTTGAGTATTACAAATTTAATGCGGTTTTTCCTTTCTCAAAATGTGTATACATTGTTTTGGCACCCTCTGTATATTTATAGCCTCTGTATAAAGTTGACATTTTCAGTTAGGCACCTTACTGAGGTTAGGTATATGCAGTGTGTGGCCCTTGCCTACCTTTCTACCCTCATGATTCACTCTTACATACACTCTTAAATTTTGGGTTTGTCAAAATAGGTGTAAAATAGTAGCTATCTTAGAGGTATTTGAAAATTAAGATTATGCACATAGTATTAAAATGTACCTAATAAATTAGTAGTCGGTAAATAAATGGCAGTTTCTAATGATTTCTGAGTCCTTGTCCTGACATACAGTAATTAGTGAAATGTTCAGATGAGTAAATGACTTACAGAATAGATGATTTCTTAATTTCTAAAATGTCCTTGACCTCATTCTTTTCTGTACAAGGTCTGCCTTTTGAAGTCTAGGCTTAAGTCTTATATCTAGTTATTTTGACACTTAATCACATACTGGTCTATATGCTGTTAATAAAATAACTGGTGGTGTTAACAGATTACAAGTTTCTTGAGGACATTAAATTCCACAGGTTTTTGTGTTCATGGTAACCTAGCATGTTACAGTGATTTCTTAGTTTTACATGCTGTTGAAAGTACATCATCTTATGTCCAGATGAAGTCACATGGAGTTGACTATTCTTCCTATAACTTTCTGACAAATAACTATTATTTTGGCAAGTAACTATTTCTTTATTAGGTTAGGATGCTTAAGCTTAAACACTCCTATCTAGTGACTCTCATAAGAGTAAAGAATTAAGTAAATGGAACTGTTTCTGTAAGCTCATAAATAAACCAACAGTATTTGGTATTTTAACAGAAACGTTGTGTGATGAAGGCTTTCTCTTGCCTGTTAATGGTTTTGTCTCCTTCCATCAATGTTTTGGAGTGTCAGCCATGTGCTAGATGTGCCAGGTGCGGGCAGGTACCAAAAAAGGGAAAAGTGACCAAATTCTGGATAATGTTTTGGAAGTAATAACAGGGCTAATGATATCTTCACTGTGGACAGTAAGGGAAAAAGGAAAATCAAGATTATCTCTAGATTTAAAGTTTGAGCAACTGGGTGGATTTGCTGATATAGAGAAGACTAAAAGTGAAAAGTTTCAGACCAGAGGGAATAAAGACAGCTTTGTGCTTTTTATGTTGTGTTTAAAATATCTATGTGGACATCCAAGTGGAAATGTTGTAGTCTCTAGAAATTAGGTGTATGAATCTGGTACTCAGAAGAAGAGTTATCAGGACTTAAAAGGATCTAAAGTTAAGGGATTAGTTGAATTCACATAAGGGCAGAGTATAGCTAGAGAGTTTAGAAAAACTGAGTTGGGGTAAAGAGTTGTTGTTAGATGAAACTGAAAAAGGAATCCTTGATGAGAAAAGAAAAACTAGTTGAATGGTGATATGGGACCCAAAAAGCAAGTGTTTAGGAGGAAGTTTAAGAAAGAATGATGCTGAGAGATGAAGAAAGTTTCTTTTTATTTGATAGTATCTGATCTTAACTAGTTTTAGAGGAACACTAGGGAAACCCACGTGGAAGTGGGTTGAAGAGTTAGATGTGAAAAGTAGAGACAATAGATGCAGATGATATATTCAAGAAGTTTTGCTTTGAAAAGGAGCAAGAATTGGGGCAATAAATAGAAGGCAATGTGGAATCAAAGGATGGTTTTCCTGTTTATTTTTAAAGATAAGAGAGATTGGGGAGTATTTATAAGTTAATAAGAATGATCCAGGAGAAGACAAATTGATGGCAGTAGAAGAAAAAGAGATGGGGAATAGGAGTAACTATGAAGGAAAAGAGAAATAAGAGAAGAAAAGATAACATGGATTAGACAATAGGAGTTATGTAACTGAATTTCAGTTCTCATAGGAGGGAAAAGGTGAAACAGGGCAGTGATAGGTAGGTTAGTCATAGTGATAATAGAGTTCTTATTTTTTAATTATAATAAGTTCTGATTTTTTCTACTTGTCATTGAAATGTGATTTGAGGCCATTTGAAAGGGAGAAGGTAGGTAGTACATGTACTATATGGGTGGTTGGTGGGAGGAGTTGTATGGGTTTTTCTTTTTTTTAATGAGACAGTGTCTCTGTCACCCCAGGTGGAGTGCAGTGGCATCCTCATAGCTCACTGCAACCTCAAACTCAATTCAAGCAATCCTCTTGCCTCAGCCTCCCAAGTAGCTGGGACTATAGGCATGCATCGTGATTTTAAAAGATTAAAAAAAAAATCTGGCTGATTGTTCTATTTTTGGTAGGCTGTTTTCAAACTCTTGACCACAAGAGATCCTCCACCTTGGCCTCCCAGAATGCTGGGATTACAAGCATGAGCCATTGCCCCAATCCTACTTGAGTTTCATTAATTACAGCATATGCTAGGATATATTGACAATTTCTTGGATATGGGACATAGTTCATGGAGACCAGAGAAATCTCAAATTGGAAGCCATTAGGGGAAAATATAATTTCTGATCTTTCCTTTTTGAAAAGAAAAGGACTAAAATTTATATATGATAATTTTTTAATCTTAGTAGCTTTTCTGGTAAAGGACCAAGTAATCTCGATCCTTTTAAAATAATTTTCTTAACAAAAGAAAATATATGACTTACAGTAAAAAATGTGTATAATTCCCCCTATTATTCTTTCTCTTGCCTAGTATATCCTCAATCCAAACCCCTAGGATTATTGTTATAGTTGGGTATTCTGAATTTTTGCTATACTTAACATGAATTATTTTTACAGAAATGAGATTTTACTGTTTATATTAGTCTTAAAATTTATGTAATTTGTGTGTGAATCTATTAGTAACCTTAATTCACATCTTTGAATTAATTATTAATTTTGACATACTTGAGCTGATAAATAAAAGGAGATCATTTAAAATTTCTGTTACTCTGTTTTCATAGATGTTTGCTTATTCCTGCTGTAATAGGTTGTTGCTATTTGGTTTATTGAGTTCTGGATAGTTGTCAAGTGAGTTTTTTTTTAATAGTTAAAAGATTTTTTTTGCCTTGAAGACAACTCCAATGTTAATACTGCTCTTTTAAAAACAAAAAAAATCATTTTAATCATTTTATTTTCAATTCTTTGCATTTTCTTTTGTGGGTTAGGTTAGTTTATACCAAGACTAAGAATCTTTTTCTGTAGCTGATCTTATTCTATTTGTGCGTATATGTTTGTTCAGTTTTTTAAAAATATTTTTTATTCATCAGCAAAAAAATAGAAAAAGGAACTATGTGCTCCTTATTTTTATCTTTAAATACTACATTAAATTGCATTTCAGTTTATTATCCTTATTCTACCCCACAAGTAAATCATCTTACCTTTGTGCAGTAGCATGATTACATTATCTCTTGTATCACATTTCCTCCTTTTATCGTAGGTTGATGATTAATTATATATTTGAGAACTTGAAAAAAATTTCAGTTACTGGTTATACACACCTGAATGCCCTTGGCTAAGTGAAACATTCTCCACACATACTTTTCTCATTAACATACCTATACATGACTCTTCTGACTTCCACTCTTCCTGAGAACTCTGAGGCTAGTGTGCTATCTTCCTGTAGCTGTTGGTGATTTTTCTTCAGCCTGGGTGCTTTTAAGATTCTCTGAAACTTGCTGTTTTTGGTATGCTATATCTCTGACTTGATGAATCACTCTTATTTGTCTGTCTTCCCTAATACATAATAAGGTCATTTATTCTACAGATTTTTTTTTTTTTTTTTGAGACGGAGCCTCAAGCTATCCCCCTGGGTAGAGTGCCATGGCATCACAGCTCATAGCAACCTCCAACTCCTGGGCTCAAGCGAGTCTCCTGCCTCCGCCTCCCAAGTAGCTGGGACCACA
>CAUYQV010022683.1:0-18164 GCA_963574575.1 Galagoides demidoff
AGACAAGTAGTCTCCATTTGTAAATGAGAGTTGTATTAAGTCAGATGTTTGTAACTTGGAGAGTGCTTGTATTAACAATTCTTCTCTTTTTCTTTCTTTTTTTTTTTTTGAGACGGAGCCTCAAGCTATCCCCCTGGGTAGAGTGCCATGGCATCACAGTTCATAGCAACCTCCAACTCCTGGGCTCAAGCGAGTCTCCTGCCTCCACCTCCCAAGTAGCTGGGACCACTGGCGCCCGCCACAGTGCCCGGCCATTTTTTGGTTGCAGCCATCATTGTTGTTTGGCGGGCCCGGGCTGGGGATTCGAACCCACCACCTTAGGTGTACGTGGCTGGCGCCTTAGCTGATTGAGCCACAGGCGCTGAGCCCTCTTTTTCTTTCTTTGTGAGAATTTTTTCTGAGACTTACTGGCAAACTTTTTTTCACATTTCATTGGGCAGTCTTAGGTCCTATTCCAATTACTAAAACCATCAGTGATAAAGGAACAACATTATCATGATTGATCTATGCTGAACATGATCCACCCCCTTGATGCTGGAACTGGAGTCAGATTCCTCTGAAGCAGAAGACTATGTAGAACAGGGGTACCCAACCCACAGCCAGTGGGCCACATGCAGCCCAGGATGGCTATGAATGTGGCCCAACACAAAATCACAAACTTCTTAAAACATTATGAGATTTTTGGTGATTTTCTTTTTTTGTGTGGAATTCAATGGCCTGGTTTTTGAGCGTTAACTTTGTAGACAAGAATATCACGTGGCAAACTCACATAAAATAAACATATGTATGCTCTCACTATTTGTATGCACACATGGCTTCAGTTTTAAGGCAGTGTGCGGCTTCAAGTGTGTTAGCTTCCAAGCACAGACAGTTGAAGTGACACCATCAGATGTTACATGTGCTCATGTTGACTTGGTAAGGCAGTGATTAGCAATAATACTTCAACCTACCTGATTCGGCGCCCATAGGACAGTGGTTACGGTGTCAGCCACATACACTAAGGCTGGCAGGTTTGAACCCAGCTTGGGCCTGCTAAACAAAAATGACAACTGCAAAAAAAATACCCGGGTATTGTGGTGGGTGCCTGTAGTCCCAGCTACTTGGGAGGCTGAGGCAAGAGAATCCCTTACGCCCAAGAGTTTGAGGTTGCTGTGGGCTGACACCATGACACTCTACCAAGGGCAACAAATGAGATTGTGTCTCAAAAAAAAAAAAAAAAAAAAATTCAACCTATCATCGCAATGTAGGCATTTAATGTCAGTTAGAGCTCATGCAGGCTGGAAATGTTGGCTTGCACCTCCCAGCAGTGCTCTGGGAGGCTGAGGCAGGACTGCGTGACCCCAAGACTCTGAGGTTGCTATGAGTTGGGCTGATGCCAGGACATACTAGCTTGTTCAAAAGAGTAAGATTCTGTAGAAGGAGAAGGAGAAGGAGTAGTAGCAGTCAGGTAGGCATTCTTATTTGATTATTAAGAGTATGTCCACACCTGCTGTGTTTTACCATCCTCTTTCCACCTCACCCTGAATCTGCCGCCCAGACGTGAAGGGCCCAAACCTTCTTCTATTTATTTTCCTGTTGATTGATGTTCATGATAAAAGTAAATATAGTCCCTTATCTATTATTATTTTTGCAAACCCAGAATGGCTTTTACAATGTCTCAAAAGAAAACAGAATCTCAAAAAAGAAAAATTACAGATGAAGGAACAATGTCCAATGAAAAATGGACAGATGACTACTTTTTTGTCAAGGCAAATAGTAAGGCAGTCTGCTTAATTTGTAGAAAATTTGTGCAAGTTTTCAAAGAATATAATTTGGGGCAGCACCTGTGGCTCAAAGGAGTAAGTCTCCGACCCCATATGGTGGAAGTGGCGGGTTCAAACCCAGCCCCCGGCCAAAAACTGCAAAAAAAAAGAAGAATATAATTTGAAAAGGCAGTGCATGCCAAAACATGCTGCCAGATTTGATACATATGAAGGATTATGTCAGAAGGAATAATAACAGAACTGAAAAAAAGTCTGTGTTATCAACAAAAAATTTTCTAAAAAGTTACAACTCAGATGAATTCTATTGCAAAAGCTAGATATGTAGTAGCATATATATATATATATATATATATTTTTTTTTTTTGCAGTGCTTTGGCTGGGGCTGGGTTTGAACTCACCACCTCCAGCATACGGGACTGGTGCCCTAAACTTTTGAGCCACAGGCGCTGCCCTGTAGTAGCATATTTAATAGCAACAACAACAACAACAACAACAACAACTGTTTACTGATGGTGAGTTTATTAGGCAATGTATAGAAAGGGTGGCAAATAGAATTTGCCCTGAAAAAAAAGGGAGATATTTCTAAAAAATCAATTTGTCTCATCAGATTACATTCAGGAGATTGAAGACATTAGAAAATCAAAAGAAGTTTGGAGAGTTAGAGTGCTAATTTTAAATTTTATGCTTTGGTGATGGATGACGGCAAAATACTACAAATACAGCTCAACTCACTACTAGAGGTATTGATGATGAATATAATGTAATTAAAGAAATGGCTTCTTTAGTGCCATTAAAAGACACAGCTAAATCAAGAGATTTATACAAGCAGTACAAAATATGCAAAACTGATTTTCTATGTCCATTGTCAACATATCTGGTATAGCTACTGATAGTGCCCCAGTAATGGTAGGAGAGAGAGACAGATTGTAAAATTAATGGAAGACAATGCAATTGCTGCCCCAAACTCACCTTTGATGAAGTATCATTGCATAGTACATTAAAGAAATTTATGTGCAAAAGCTTTAAAAATAGCTGGGTGTGATGGCTCATGCGTGTTATCCTAGCACTGTGGGAAGATGAGTCAGGTGGATTGCTTGAGCTCAGGAGTTTGAGACCAGTCTGAGCAAGAGTGAGACCCTGCCTCTACTAAAAACTGGCTAGGCCTGGTGGCCTTTACCTATAGTCCCAACTACTTGGGAGGCTAAGGCAAGAGGACTGCCTGAGCCCAAGAGATTGAGGTTACTGTGAGCTATGATGATGCCATGGCACTCTACCCAGGGCGAGGGAGTAAGAGCCTCTGTCTTATGGGAAAAAAAAAAAAAGCTTTAAAAACAGATAACGCCATGCAAATTGTCAAGACTGTGAATTTCATAAGGGCCAAGTGATTGAATCATTGCCAATTCCAGGAATCCCTTAAAAGTATGTGTGTTGATGCTGATTATGGAGACATTTACTTTCAGAAGTAAAGATGCCTAAGTTGAGGCCAAATGTTGAAAAGATATTATGATTTGTGACATGTTATCAAGTTGTTTATGGTATCAAGAACCAAATATGACGCAGAACTTGATGATGAAAACTGGCTTACAGATTTAGCATCTTTACTAGTTTTAACTGCTCCTTTATATTAGTTAAACATGAGTCTTCAAGGTGAAAATCAATTTGTCAATACAATGTTTCAAACTGTAACAGTGTTCAAAATAAAACTGAAATTATGGAAAGCTCAAATTAAGGCAAACTATTTTAGGCTTTTCCACAGGTTGGCTAAACAGAGTCCCATGAAGAGCAAAAAAGATGGAGCCTCATTTTTTGATTTGACACAAGAATTTGGAAACAGATCTCAAGATTTCTGAGAAAATATTTTGGTGCATTTGCAACTCTGTTTTTAGTAGACATAAATATGTTAACTGCAAAGTTTCAAATGCAATGCACAGAGCTGCAATCTGACATTTGACTTTAAGAAAAATTTGATCATGTCTCTGCACTGGACTTTTATACATCCTGACTTCAGAGACAAATACCCCTCACTTCATACTCACAGCTTATTCATGTCATTGCTTTTTGGAAGCACCTACATCTGCGAGCAGCTATTTTCAAGAATGAAGCACAGTAAGAGTAAAATTAGAACCAAAATATCTGATGATCACCTTGAGAACTCACTGAGAATTACAATGGCTTCCATCAAGCCAGATGTTGATGAATTAAGTTCTCAAACACAAGGTCAAATATCCCACTAGTTTTATGTTGCCCACTTTTCTTTTACTTTTATAACAAAAAAATCAAAAAACAAAGATGTTTTATTTCTTAGATATGTATATCTTCTATACTATATCACAAACTTGTGATCTGCTTAACAAATTTAAGACTTTCTGAGTGGACCACCACATCATTAGGACTATTATGTGAGGACATTTTTGCTTATCTTTGGTGGCCAATATTGTAAAAATTATGCACAGACATTTTTTTGGGTTTTGGCTCATCAGCTTTTCTGAAGGTTTTGGCCCAACACAAGTTGTCTTCTTCCCATGTGGCCCAGAGGAGTCAAAAGGGTGAACACCCTTGCTATGATTCTTCTTTTGGATGCGTTTGATGTTTTGAAGTTACTAGCGTTGGTGTTATCATATAATGGCTTCTGGAACAAGTCTTGTATTGGTTTTGTTTTCATAAAGTGTCAGTAACAGCAGAAATACTGAAGAGGTTAATGTAACTCCATTTGGGAATGAAGAGGTTAATTTAACTGCATCTTGGAATTAACTCCCCACGCCCCTCCTGGGCAAAGTCGCCCAGGAGGAATCAGTCTATCAAAAGGACACTAGCTCCCTCCTCTGTACTTCTTGGCAGCCAGTCTGAAGGGGACCAGCTGCCCCCTCCTCTGCATTTCTGGGCAAGGCCAATCAGCCCAGATGGAGCCAGTCTATCAGAAGTGGACAGGCATCCCTCCTCTGCAAAGTCCCTAACTGTAAACTCACCTTATAGCACCTCCGGCTATCAGGTTGTGCCAAGCATCCCTGGACAACAGTTCAGCCAATGGCAACCCCTCCCGACAAAACGCCTAATGAAATTCCTCTATATGCTTTAAAAACCTCCCCTTGCTTCATTTCAGGGTCGCCCTTGCCCCAGCTACACTGTAGGGTGGAGTGACCCAGGCATATGCTTGCAAATAAAGCACTTCATTGTCTTTGCATGTGTGTGGAGGTCTCTCAGCTGTGATTTTGGTCCCAACAATACTATTTTGTTTGATTCATATGCTTCCTTTCTTTGAAGCAAGTAAGCCACAAATCAAGAAGATGTTTTGGATCACTAGTCTGAGGCATATGTCCGATGTCTGCTTTTCAATGAAGTATTATGGTTCATATTATTTTTCAGTCATTTTTACATGAAGATGGTATTCTTTCAATTGTACCTACTTCTTAGTTTTTGATTTTCAATATCTGTATCATTATAGCAATTCTACTCATCTCTATTAAAACATACTCAGTGTATGGTTTGTTATAATTTTACAATCTAATTTATATTCATTTAAATAAAGCTCAGAGGATGATGGCAATGTATATTACAGGGACACATGGTATGAATAAGATAAAAGACATTGTCAAAACTTGGGTCATTTTGTGCAGGAAATTCCTGGAATACTATTAAAGAAAGACATTGCTGGTGCATCTTTTAACTCATAATCAGTAGGTCCTGCCCGGGGACAGGATCCTTTAAGATAATGGTTCTCAACCTTCCTAATGCCACAAACCTTTAACCCAGTCCAGAAGGATCATGACCCACAGGTTGAGAACTGCTGCTGTAAGACTTGTGGAGCTAGCAGCAGTCAACTGAAGAAATGTAATGTTAGAAACTATGAGAGAGAAAAACACAAGACACACAGAATAGAATTTTCGAAGGTGGGAACTCAGGGGACCACCACCCACTTATGGGGTTCTCATGGTAGCCCGAGTGTCAGTTCCACTCATCTTTTATTTAAGGCTATGTGTTCATTAACCCAGAGCAGGCGTACTCAAACTATGGCCCAGCCTGCGGGCCACATGCAACCTCCCTAGGACATTTATCCAGCCTGCTGGGTGTTTTTGCCACCACTGCCTGTCCTGCTTAGCAGTTCACCCATCCCAGGGCCCTCAGTCCAGCCCTCTAACCGTCTGAGGGACAGTGAACTGGCCCCCTGTTTAAAAAGTTTGAGGACCCCTGGCCCAAAGGGTAAACTGAGGAAGGGAAAAATAACATCAGTACCTTCTCTGAGTGAGCATGTCACCTCCTATTGTTTCAGTAATCATTAGCTTTAAGGGTCTGAGCAGCCTTAAGAAATCCAGAACCTGAACCTTTTGAGAGAGCAGGCTCCTGTCTGTGGTCACACACACAGATTCCTAGGGTGGTGTTAATTCCTACTAGTTCACTCTGGAGTAAGACACAACTGGTATCAATCTCCTCTGAAAAATCTGTGCCAATGTAGAATATTCCTGACATCACCACCACAAAGGGTCTTCCTCTGTGATAAGGGTTATAGATATAGCCTTATCCTCCTGCCTATATTTCAGGGCTCAAGTTGTCCCTCGATCTCTGCCCCAGCCAAATACATACCTCCACAATAGGTATTTGCTTTGACTGTTAACTAGGCAGGAAATGGCCTAGTTAATGTTTCTTGCTAGGCCTGGCACACTGCTTCTTCTGTGGCCATTCAGAGTGCTTCAGAGTGCTTATGGACCCAGGAGGGGTGTTAGGAAGCTCTATCCTCTACAGTCCAGGCTTCCAGGAAACTGCTCACATAAGAAATTTAGCAGCGCCTGTTTTAAAGGTAAACTAGCTAACTCTTCTTGATTCCTCTTTGCTCAGCTTATTTTTTATCTTTACCTTTTTGCAAAGGTGTTTCCTCTTTTCAAGAATGGATTCTTCAGTCCCCATTCTGCCTGCCCATCAACCATATTACTTGGAAAATTAGAGGGTATGTCCTTTAAGTTTGTCCCTTCTTTTTTGTTGTTGTTGTTGTTGTTGTTGTTGTTGTTGCCATAAGGGTGTTGCCGTTGGGGTCTCGTGCAAAAGCCATGTCGTGAAGAATAAGCACACTTATTGAAATTGTGTTTTAAATAAAGGTGACCATCTGCTCACTCAGGCAAAATGGCAGCCTTCTTTATTTGCTGTTGGTTTATATAGGCAATCTTGTGCATGTGCACTATACAGCAATGATCTCATTAACATTTATTACAATCCCTGGGCACATGCACGCTGGACATCAATGACTTCATTAATCCATTTATACATCTTATGACCATCCACCCTGTAAGTACCTCCTCCCTGTTAATCTAATAATCCACCCAACATACACCTTTAAGAATAACCCTTTCAACATAATCTGGTTTAATATAACTTAATGAAGAACATGTTGTCAGTTATTATTTTCTTTGTTCTTATCTGATAAAACCTGAGACTACAGCAGAAAGAGATGATTTGAATGTCTGCTCTACTGACCATGCCATTTGGAGGCAGTTACTTCATATCTTTAAACAAAGCATAGAGAAACTTCTTGGGCATACAGGAATTTGTGTGCAAACCTCTGCTCCCATGTAGGCCTTAAGTCAGGGGGTTTCTGCTGGAGCCCTTTATAAGGAATTCTCAGGCTGGACTTCAAAAGCCTTTCATGAGCCCAGGTTTCATCTGTGCCATTAGATACCTGTATGCATTGGGTAAATTCCTCTTCTCTTGAGGCCCCCTAGCACATTTCCATTCCCGGACCTGTCAGCAAGTGACTTTCATCACTTACCATGGATCAGGAAAGGTTACTCCATTCCAAGACCCGACCTTCATTATTACCACAGATCAGGAAAGGTTATTGATGGGTATCTGGCCAGTTTTCCAAAGGGCTTTTTCATTAGCCTTACAAAGTCAACCTTAATTCCTTAATGCAGTCTGGTAATGCGAGTCCAGCCAAATCCTTGGTCATGTTAGGCCAGCAACTAATCCAGCCATATGGGATTCTGCCTCAGTTTCTCACAAGTGTGCCTGCACAAAGTCTTTTCACTGCTCTTTCTCAAATGGTATTTTTGGTCAGAGGCATATGGGCGTTTTGCCTATATTTTTTCCTTATATCAAGTCATATACGCAGAGATCATGAATACATTTATGCCTTTGTGGAATTCAATGTGTTGATTTTTTGTACAAATTGGAATGATTACATCCAACTAATCAACATTCCTTTTACCTCATTTACTTAATCACTGTGTTAAGACATTTGTGTTCTATACTTGATAAACTTGATCCATACCCTTACAATATGTTCCATAGGTGTGGTACCAGGCAGTGCCTGTCCTCAGGACAAAGAGAAATTTTGCATTTTTCAGAAATTTCACAGAATTTCTGTTTTAACTTATTTATGATGAGCTTTATTTTCTGCTCCTATTTGCCTTGTTTAATTAAAATTTTCTTTCTTTCCTTATTTTACTTTTTTTTTTTTTTTGAGACAGAGTGTCACTTTGCCACCCTGGATAGAGTGCTGTGGTGTCAGAGCTCACAAGCAATCTAAAAATCTTGGGCTCAAGCCATCCTCTTGCCTCAGCTTCTGAGTAACTAGAACTACAGGTACCCCTAACAATACCTGACTATTATTTAGAGACTAGGCTATTATTTAGAGTTCTATTATTTATAGAACTCCTGAGACTCCTGAGCTCAAGCAATCTACCTGCCTTGGACTCCCAGAGTGCTAGGATTATAGCCATGAGCCACCATGCCCAGGCCCCACATTTTCTTATATGATATCAAATATCCCACTAGTTTTATGTTTTCCACTTTTCATTGTTTTATTCTTAAAAAAAGGAACTGATGAAGTGATGTTTATTTTCTCCAACCTTATTTCTATCTTGTTTAAGAACTTGTGGAAGAACAGCTAACACCACTCAGTGGTTGTTCCCACCCTTTTAGTGGCCTGAGCAGTGGGAGCAGCTGCCCCATCTCCATGGCAGGTTGGGAGCTCCAGTATTCAGTGGGAACTTGCTGGGTAGGCACAGAGGGCACTTGCAGCCTTCTGACCAGTCTGCAACCTCAGGCTGAGTAGCAGTGAACTCAGGAGCTGGGCCAGTCCATCCCTGAAATTCCTCCTCAGTCACACCTCTCTCAGTGGCAGCCTGCTCTTCCTTTTCATTCTCCTCAGAATCTCTGTGGAAGTAGAAATCTGGCACGATCTCCCACAGAGGTTCATGGGAGATGGTGCCACACATGTGGAGAACTTCCTGGGCAAACATCCACCACATCAGGCCTACTGAGGGAGCTCCCTTGTTGTGAGGGATGGTGAAGTCCACATAACTCAGAGGAGAATCTGTGTGACACACAGCAGTGATAGGCAGGTAACATACAATGCCTCTGTGAGAGGCAGGTGGTCAGGTCTGGGGTCAGTAACTATTAGAAGATGTAGCTCCCAGAAGGCTGCCTGGATCTGGTTAGTGAAGGTTCTAGGAGTGAAGAGTTCAGTAGCAGGAGCAGCTCCAGTGGCAGCAGTAAACTTCAGCACTCCTCGCTGGCCAGTGTTCCTGGAGGATGTGACCCTGACATCAGCAGGGTTTCAATGGCAACAACAGCCCAAGCTGCCAACAGAAGTTTCTCCCTTAGGTCCTCCTCAGATTTATGATGTAGATACCATCACTGTAGATGTGCTGTTCCATTTGGAAGTCAAGGTTGGGGCTACCTAAGTGGGTTTCTGCTGCAAGGAATGTGAGCACATCCTCCTTCATCATCTGCAGGTATCAAGGTCTCTGGACATTGTGAAAGTTTCCCTTGACGTTATGGTGGAAATCCAGAACAATGCCGTATGGACCCTCCCTGAGCAATGTGGAAAGCTCCGCTTTTCTTTTGGAAAGATCCTGAATATACCAATAGAGTCTATCAACCACATGCCCTATTAATTCCTTATTCCTAGGACATTCTTGCATATAAAAATATGGAAGATTACTTTGCTTTGTTTTGTTCCTCAGATATCTTTTCTGTCAGGGTACAAGTTTATAAAATATCTTTATCCTTCTGTAATCAAACATGAGCAATGAAAATGACATTTTCTTTAACTTCTTAAAATCACTGGAGTATCACTAAGAGGAGGAAGACAATTTGCCTTAGCTTATAGGCAGAAAAATATGAGCCAGGGAACTTTGTCACTATTTCTTTGAAATAAATGTAATTTATTATATGTTAAAGCTACCAAAAACGAGTTAGCAGGTGAACTGTAGTGTTACAAAGGTTCCCTCACTTAAAAAAATTTTACCTCACCACACCTTTAACAGTGAGCCCCAGGGTATTGCAGTACTCTTTCTAGAGATAACTAGAGTTATCTGGAGAGTAGGCAAAATTCACATTATTAGGAGACAAAATCCACACCAGTCGGAAAGAAAAGTTAATTCTTAAACTTTAACTTATAGAATGTAAATTGATAGTGATATGTATCTAGAAAGACTGTCTCCTTAGGTTCAGCTCTAATATATTCTAATGTTCACTAATGAAAATTGATGAACTAATTTTGATGCTATTAACAATTTCCCACATTTATAAAAGTTAGAAAGTAGTGGACAGCACCTGTGGCTCAAGGAGTAGGGCACTGCCCCATATACTGGAGGTGGTGAGTTCAAACCCTGTCCCGGCCAAAAACTGGGGGGAAAAAAATTAGAAACTTACTGTTTTTATCCTAACCCCAAAGGTCCCATTCTGCAAGGTGTGATTCCTTCATGGGAGGTGGGTGGATCTTATGACCCTTTCTCTCTCTAAGTATAGACACTGAGGTCTTTTGGAGACCTCAAGCACAATTAATTTTTCCCCTTAGCATTTGTGACCAGCAATATAAAAGTACAAATTTTGAACCACTGTCAAAGAGTAAAATGTTTACTCTTTTAACATGAATCCATCTCAGTGACCATTACTGTGAAATTGCTCATCATCTGTGTCGTTTAGTAGTATGACTAAAGATTCAATGGCACCTTCTTATCATGTAAGGAGGTTATACAAAGAAAAGCGCAAACAGATTTTTCTTATGAAAATCTTTCTCAATTTACAAATTAAATTATGACCTATCACTTTTAAAAGACAAGTCTAAAAGGTAATTTCACTTGGATTATGCTAAATTCTTAATGTAAAGAATATAATATGAAATCAGGAATTTAAATTTAATTCTTTTTGTACCTGTGGCTGATTATTATTTTCATTCCCTTCAAGCCTCTGCTGCTTTTCCCCTGGTGTCAATTCTGTTAACAAATTCATATATTTAGTCAAAATGAGCTATTCAGAATGGTCTGATAAAAGCTATAGACGTCACAAAAGAAAGTGGAAAGCAACATCTAGTTTTATTTTATAAATGGAGAGTTTAAATGGAGAAATACTTCTCATTATCCAAAATTTCAAAAAAGTATTTGCGGAGATACTGAATATCATCACTTTCAAGGCAAAGAAATACATCAAAAGTTCACTGACAAGTTCATCCACTCAACATGGACAAACAAAATGCCAGAAACAAATCAAAATGGGAAAGCACAGTAAGTCACATAAATTGAGACCATGAACTATTCCCTACCCCACGATAGAACATTGTTAATAACATGCTACATGCGTTGTTCATTATTCATGGTTTCCAAAGTTACTGTTCCCTTTTGTAGCATTATTAACACCCTTTTCCTTGTATCTGAAACATTTTCCTCTGCTACTCTGACAATTTTTTGTCTATATTTTAAAATTCAGACTGACCCATGAAGCCTGCCTTCATTCTGGCTATCTTCCTCTAGATAATCAGGCATCTCCTCCCTGGGGACTGCCTTCATACTTTATTGCTTCTCTAATAGGCACCGCCTGAACTATATATTCTTTCCTTATATGTATGTCTCCTTTGGTCCCAGAATGCAGAAGATAATCTTTCAGAATGTGTTTGTACTAACAATCTTTATCTATGTGACTCAAAAATTACTGAGTTTATGCCAACATGTTAGGGCCGAGTACAGTGGCTCATGCCTGTGGTCCTGGCACCCTGAGAGGCCAAGGTGGGAGTATCCTTTGAGTTCAGGAATTCAGGGCCAGTCTGAGCAGGAATGAGACCCTGTCTCCACTAAGAATAGAGAAATTGAACAGGTGTTGTGGTGGGCACCTGTAGTCCCAGCTGCTTGAGCAGTTTGCACAAGAGGCTCACTTGAGCCTAAGAGTTTGACGTTGCTGTGAACTGTGATGATGCCATGACACTACCCAGGGTGACAGACTGAGACTCTGTCTCTAAAAAAGAACATATAAATAAATGCAGAGAGATGAATTAGGAGGAAATATTTCAAAATACATAGGATGCAGCTCTGAAATGAAGGAATGTTTCCAGAAATATTTTGGATTAAAAAAAAATGTTCATATTAAAATTAACTTTCATTGAATAAATATATGTATGAATTTGGGCATTGTGCTTAATTTATTTGGGTTTTCATGTTCATAATCATTTTTATTGATATATTTATTATTATTTGTTTTTATTTTTTTCATCCATGACCCAACTTTTACTAATTACCAATTTGTAGTCCATCTTGTTTCATATCACTCCAGCAAACATCCCTGCCCCACCAAAATTATTTCAAAGCTAATCCCAAATGTAGTATTATTTCATCTGCATATATTTCCACAAATACCTCTAAAACTTAAAGACCAATGTTTAAATACCCAGCCACAGTACCTACCTTAATTACACTTTAAACTTAATAATTTCTTAAGATTGGTGAATATTTAGTCAAGTTTGCATTTCCCTGATTGCCTTATTATTAATTTACTTTTAATTGTGGTACATACTGATGAATTCCTATAAAGAACTCCAAAAAATTAAATCAGGCAAGACACTATGAATCATTCCTGTAATGTTACCATTGAGAAGGCCACAGCAGTAGCAATGCTTCAGGTCAGCAGTTTGAGACTATCCTGAAACATATAGTGAGGACTCGTACATACATAAAATTCAAAACTTACCAAAGCATGGAGGGAAGCTATTGTAGCTCCAGAAACTCAGGAGGCTGAGGTAGGAGGAACACAAGTGCTCAGGAGTTTGACGTTCCAGGGACCCATGAGGGTGCCACTGCATTCCAGGCTGGACAGCAAAGCCAGACCCTATTTTAAGGAAATCATTAATTAATCAAACCAGAGCTTATGTGTCAGTGTGGGCAGATCTCAGAAATATAATGATGAGCAAACAAAACAAATTAAAGAACATGTATGGTGCATAACCATTTATATTAAAGTTTAGGAAACAAAAACAAACTCTACATAAAATTAATGACCATACACATATGTAGTAAGGAAGTCAGAAAAGACATGGGAATGATAAACACCAAATTACAGGTTTTATTTACTGTTATGTAATAAGTGTTAATTGTATAAAAAAATGCCACAAAGGCCAAAACATTTCAGAATTGCTGCTCAAAGTACCTGTGTACAGCAAATCATTACTGAGAAATGATGAGTTTCTTTCTTCATTTGTAATGATCAAAGATAACCCAACCCAAACACACACACATACATACAGAGCCTCCAGATCAGACAGGTGATTAACTTAAAGTCATCAGTAAAACAACAAGAAGATGAAATGATATATGGTAAAGCAAAATTGATAAGAAAGCAAGTATGGCTTTCCTTTGGGGACAGATTAGAAGCATAAGAAGCATTTAAAACACTGGAAAAAAGATCACAGAGTCTCATACTGGAACCTCAGAAGGTCAGAACTTAAAAAAGGAAAATAGATGAATGAAAACTTAGATTTTAAAAATTTCTTTTTCACATGCTATATGTATTTCATTTCAGTTGTGGTATGCAACCAATAACATTTGTGTTATTTACATAAAACCTTTCCATCAAATTCAGAAAAGAAAAATTAGGAGGAAGAAGACTGTGAGCATTTCAAATATTTTAATGTATCTCATTCCAGACGAAATTTTGTATTGAAATTTTACCTGGTCTTGAATCAGCACCTTGGCCAACATCTGCAATAGCAGCACGTGGGAAAGCTGGTGGGAAAAGATCCCAGGAGTCCAAATCCTTGTGACTGCCCGGGAGAACGTAGTGAGAACTGGTTTCTGAAAAATAAATAAATAAATAAATAAATAACATTGTTGGTAGAACTATAAACTCATATAGGCTCTTTGGAAAGAAGTATGGAGAATCCTCAAAGAACTCAAATTAGACCTCCTATTTGATCCCACAATTTCAATCTCCTAGGTATTTACTGAGAAGAAAAAACATCATTTTATCATAAGGACATTTGCACTGTTTATTACAGCTCAATTTATAATCACCAACATCTGGAAACAACCTAAATGCTCATTAGCCAAAGAATGGATTAAGAAACTGTGATATGAGGCGGAGCAAGATGGCAGAGGGGATGCATCCCTGAGTCAATTCTCCTGCTGGTTTCAGGTGAGAGTGGGGGAACTGGATCTCTCCTGTGTGGAGTGCTGGCACAGACAAGCAGAGCAGGGTGAGCAGCAAAGAGGTGAATTGCTGGATTGGAAGTGTAACCCAGAACTATGGTGTCAGCCAGAAAAAACTCAGGACAGCAGCTGAAATGGCACCAGGTCTGCGGCTTGCTTCCTGAGAGGTGGAAACCAATCCCTCCCCTAGGAAGAGTTCCTGTGTCCAATTCATGGGGAGTTTGTGTGTTTCGCTGAGAGTGTGGTGAGGCATGGATTCCTGAGTGGAATTTAGCAGCCAGAAATGAGAGACGTTTGGACCCAGTTTGAGGCATCAGGGATCCAGGCATTCAGACAGAAACTTGAGGGGAAGGGACTCTGCTTAGGAATCGATCCATCCTGTAATTTTAGAAGTCTGTGTGGAGCTGCACTGATGCAGCGACCTGCAGGGGGAATCGGTTCCCTTCCTACAAACACTGAAAAATCTTTTGAGCACACCATGGCAGTGGCAGTGGCAGTAGCCCCTTCCCCATCAGAATAAAGTGAAGGTGGAACACACAAGGGGCACCCAGCTCTTTTCCCTCGGACCAAAAAGTCTGGAGAGGTGTGTCCCAAGGAAATTAGGAGTTGAGTGCAGGGAATCAGTTCCCTTCCTACAAACACTGAAAAATCTTTTGAGGGCACAGTGGCAGCAGCAGGGGCCCCTCCCCCATCGGAAATAAACTGAACGCAGAATGCACAAGGGATGCCCAGCTCTTTTCCCTTGGACCACAATGATTTTCTGTTCAAGGGGAAATTAGGAGTTGAGTAAAAGTCTGGCGAGGTGTGTCCCGAGTTTGGAGGACAGATAGGAGTGGGCGGCCAGCCAGGAACCAGATGTAATGTAAAACTCCAAAAGTGGCAGCTGCATAACATCTCTCCCAGAAGCACGGAGAACTCAAACTGACCTGCAGCCAGCTATCCAGCATCTGAAGCTAATCCAAGACACCCAGCACTTTGTGGGAACTGTTGTAGGAAGAATCCGTGCAACCTGCCAGCAAAGATTCTCCTTTTATATATATTTTTTTTCTCTCTTTTTTTTTTTTTTGGTTTTTTTTTCTTTTTTTCTTTCTATTTTTGGTTTTAGAGCAGGGACCACTCACAGCGCCACCTGCTGTCTAGAAAGTATATTACAGCATAATTATATATTTTTTTAAACAGGAACCCCACCGCATTCAAAAAGGGACTTGTTTGTATACATTCAAAAAAATAGTAATTTTCTTAGTGGTGCCCTCCTTTTCCTTTTTTTTAATTTTACTTTTTAATTTTTTTATTTTATATATATAAATATTTTGATTTTCTTTCTTCTTTGTTTGTTTGTTTTACTATTTGTTTGCTCTATCATTTTATGATCAACATTTCTGTGGTTATCTTTTATTACTACTACTTTTTTTTCTTCTTTATTTCTTTTTTGGTCTGTTAGTTGGCTGGTTTGTCTGTTGTTTTGTTTTCTTTTATGTCTGTTTGTTTACTTGTTGTTGAGTGTCTGGGCATTGGTGTGCTTGTGTGTCTGGTAGTATTTTAGTCTGTTTATTTGTCTGCTTGGTTTCAATGTATTTTTTACTTTGCTAAATCCCTGGGTTGGCTATATTCCCTAACTAAAATTTTCACATTCAATAAGAATTTGGAGGAATAGGGGATGAGAGCTGACTGGAGATAGCTTTCAACATAAACTTCAGTTCAGGGGGAGAGACAACCGCTAGAAGAACCAAACGAAGCTGAAGGTGGGGAGCCTAGCTAAGAGAAGTGATAGATAAACACACGTCCTCCCCACCGAGGCAAACCACGATTTCAAGAAAACAAATTCCAGATTTAGATTGAGCCCAAGCGGAATATACTCCAGCTCCCATTGAGTGCCTGAGGCAGATAGGCTTCAACTATCTCTACTGGCAAGCGACAAAGAGTGGTTACCGAGTAGAGAAGGTATTGACATTACCTGGACTCTGGTAGGCACAAAACCCTGACTCACTCGCCTATTGGACAGGACTGGGTTACAGAGTCTGGGTTAACAGAAACTGGTAGTGGGGTTAAATGAGACTGAGGTTACCAGAGTCTGGTGGCAAAGGGCGAGTAAGGAGTGGAAAGAGACATCAGCCTCCTTACTCAAAATCGTCTACTGAACAGGCCTTTCTGACTCCTCAGAGCATCAGAGCGAGCATGATTGGGTCAATAGGTTTGGATCTCTTGATTTGGGCAAATCAACTGGTGGTCAAGGGAGAATCTCTGATGCTCTCTGGATTTTCTCTGGCCTAAATTGTCTTCAGGTGGAACATTCTCCAGTTGTCACTGAGTGCCTAAGACAGTCAAGCCTCAGTTCCCTTTGGTGGTGGGGGTTGAAGAGCAGTAACTGAATGGAGCTGGCATTGGCTCTACTTTGATTTTGGCAGACACAAAGCCCTGCCACATTCACTTATTGGGCAACTGGTTAACAGCCCTGTGGGGTCTCCAGTGACTGGGTGTGATGAAGGTACAAGGTGGGGTAGGAGGCATCAACCTCCCTAGAATATTTTATTTGTTGGGCAGATCCCTCTGAGCCCACAGAACACCGGAGCAAGTCATACCAGAGCTGCCAGAAGATCCCTGCTGTACAGTTGCCAGAGACCTCTTGAACTCCCCCACCTGAGAATTGTGTTGACTGGGACACTTGACTTAGATCATTTGAACTGGGCCAATCACCTGAGAACTATCTAAAGTGATACCCAGGGGGTGTGGCTGCGGGAAAGGTTTTCCTTTCCCAACCATCGCCAGTAAGGGGAAGAGTGACTTAATTGCTGATATTTCTCCACAGCTGAAATCTTAACCCAGAGTGATTGATTTTCTAAGGTAGAACAGATATCAGCCGAAAACAAGATAGAGACATGCAGGCCCCCAGGCTCTCAGACCATAGCATTATATGCATCCTTGGTAAAGCTCTAGGGGAAAAGATACAGACACCAGTCCCAGCCTTTGCCCAAAAAGACTAGTAAAATACTACTCCCGGAGCCCCCAACCCAACTTCCTCTTACCTGCTCACCTAGCCAAATCGAGTAAATCCAGCATGGGGTGGAGTCAGCAGAAAAACTCCTATAGTAGGAATAACCAGAGTATATCACCCCCCCCATCCCCAGGGAAGGACATGGCAGAGATACCTGAAGATCCAACCCATAAAGAGATGGCTAAGATGACAGAAATCGAGTTCAGAATGTGGAAAGTAAATAAGATTAATAGAATGGAAGAAAGGAAAGAGCTAGAACTTCAAGAAATGATTTTAAAAAGTCTCAAGAAATTATTCAAAAGATGTCCCAAGAAATTATTCAAAAGATGACTCAAGAATTCAATGATTTCAAAGATAAAATGATCAAAGATTTTGAAACTTTGAGGCAAGAGTTTGTAGCCCTCAAAGATTCGAAAAACATGGTGGAATCTCTTCTTAACAGAGTGGAACAGACTGAAGAAAGGATCTCTGACAATGAAGACAAAGCCTTTGAATAAGCCCAAGAGCACAAGGACAAAAAAAATGGAAAACAAGAAAGGATCTTTCTCGTAGAGAGCTCTGGGATAATTCAAAGAAAACTAGAAGCTTAGCAAGGAAATTTTAGATTTAAATTTAACTATTCATCTTTTGGACCTAACTAACATCTACAGAACGTTTCATCCAAACAAATCTGAATACACATTTTACTCTTCAGTCCATCGAACATACTCCAAAATTGATCACATCTTAGGCCATAAGTCTAACCAAAGTAAATTTAAAAGAATAGAAATTATTCCATGCATCTTCTCAGACCATCATGGAATAAAAGTTTAACTCAGTAACAACAGGAATCTGCAGTCTCATACAAAAACATGGAAGCTAAATAACCTTATGCTGAATGACAGATGGGTCAGAGATGAGATCAAGAAGGAAATTACCAAATTTTTAGACCACAATGACAATGAAGACATGAGTTGTCAGAACCTCTGAGATACTGCAAAGGCAGTCCTAAGAGGGAAATTTATA